>MU261767.1:2500-90420 GCA_020310875.1 Ceratopteris richardii | reverse complement strand
GCCCCTCGCATGCCAAAACTCCATCCACTCCACCTCATCCCACCCCACCACCCATTGTAAAATAGACCGCAACCAGGGTCTGTGCTCGCATATCCAACCCCATAAGGTTGGACATGATGTTCAAGGCCTACCAGGCTCGACTTCAAGAGGGCCAACAGCTGCAAATCTAGACAAGAGTTACCCTAGAGCGGATTTAGAGATTGAGTGGATGAGGATGTGCATGAAAATGGTAGAACAAGCTCAAGCTATACTCGAGACTAGTCAAAAAGTTCAATCAGACAAACTCTGTCAAACCAGATTTGCATTTCCAGGGCTTACTAGAAAGAATAAGAGCAGTTGGTAAACAAACCACAAGTTTCTTTACCTCCACAGGCTCAACCAGTTATTGAGAGAGGAAGCTCACCACCAATGGGATCTTATGTTCCTAATTCCACAGATATTGGAATACCTCCTTCAATTCAACAGTACTCTCAAGAGTTCTTGTGGGAAATACAAGAAGAGAAATGGGCCAAGGAGAAGGGTAATTCCCCTCCTATTCCGAGATTGATGATCTTCATGATCAATTTCCCCACAAAATTCCATCCATTTACGGAGATCAAGTCGAGCAACAGAAGACGAAAGGATAGATTTTGAATCTAATACCTTAGAAGAACTGCCTCAATTTCCAGGCCCATGGGAATCTGAATCTCTTCATATCAGAGCTCCCATAATACTAGTCAGACATGAAGACTCAGTGGTCCCAAGGAACACTAATGTCGTGAAGAACACTAAGGTTCAATGTCATCTCACTATAGAAGAGCTGCTCAAAGCAAAACCTGAGCTATGGAATCATGTCAAGGATCAAGTTCCAGAACTTGATTCCAAATGCCAAAGCAGGCTCTCAGCAAAAAGTACCAGAGATACCTCTCGACAAAATAGGGGACATGTGTGAGGGCGAAGAAGGTAATACTTATCTTCCAATCAACTACCAAGGCTACACACCAAAGCAATCATAGATTCAAGTGCTGGTGTTGTTATTGCGACCTGGTCCTTGTGGAAGCAATGGGGCAAACCCACATTAAGACCAACTAGAATGAAGCTTCAAATGGCCGACTGTCATTTTGAAAGACCTCTAGGATTGCTAGAAGGGATAACTCTAACCACTTGTGGTGTAGAGTTTGAGCACACCTTTGCTATATGTGACTTTGAGAAAAATAATGTTTATGAGATGATCCTAGGAAGACCCTTCCTATGACAATTGCAAATAGTACAAGATTGGGGAACCAACTCATTGTACTTGCAGCACTTAGGGGTCACCACCAAGGTCAATTTGAAGGATTACTCCTTCAGCGATGTACCACCCTTACAGTGGAATCCTATCCACAAAGCGAAAGAGATTCCATCTCTGTGCATTCTGAAAGTTCACCTGATCCATCATGGCTGCATGAAGATACTCATTTGTGGATGTGTAAGGTCGCAGAGGAAGAGGAAAAACATTTAAAGATAAGAGAAGAAGAACTTCGCCAGGAGATAGACCCATTAGAGACCCAGCCTACACACCGATGATCTTTCTAGATGAGGAATTTGAGCCTCATGGCTGGCCAGAAATCTTAGCCAGCATGGACATTGCTATCAATGAGGAACAGTGGACACCTCATTGTGATGAGGAGGAGGGTTATGATATCTCAGTATTCATATGTCAGCCCTTGCTAGAAGAATGTGACCCTAGTGATGTCATAGAAGAAGAAGAGAATGATGATGATATAGAGTCCATTGTGATGGATAGTTGCTTTAACTCAGAGCAGCACTATCTAGAAGATATAGGAGTGTTCACCCAGAAAGAAGAAGAACCTCTCACAAGTATTAAAACGGTAAATTCAAGGGATGGTGAGAGCAGTCAAAGAAAAAGAAAAGAAAAGCAGTGAAACAAGAAGAGGAGGAATCATTGTTTGAAGTACCAGAAAACTTCAAGAAATATGAAGTTAACGACCGCAAAATTTTGGTATGAATGCCTAAGAGAGAGGCCATCATAGGAGAATCATATGATAATAAAGAAAAGACCAAGAAAATTGTAGTGACCATTGAAGAGAACAAAGAGAGATGCACATATATAGGAGATGACCTAAGTGCAAGAGAAGAAATGGAGCTCGTAGCTTATTAAGGGAATATAGGGATGTTTGCGTGGCACTATAGAGACTTGAAAGGGGTAGATCCAATAATTTTCTCTCATACTATCCCCATGATTGCTGATGCCAAGCCCACCAAATAGAAGCCCTACACATATAATGACACTTATGCAGCCAAGATAAAAGAAAATTGATACGCTGATTGAAGCGGGATTTATCTATGAGATTGAGCACTGAATGGGTGTCCCCCATTGTAGTGGTGCCCAAGAAGAACGGGAAGTTGCAAGTGTGTATTAACCTTAAAAAAGTTAATGCCGCTACGATCAGAGATAGTTATCCACTTCCAATCACGGAACACCTATTGGAGCGTGTTACAGGCAAGGAAGTTTATAGCTTCCTTGATGGATTTTCCGGTTACAATCAAGTAGCCATTGCCCCAGAAGATCAACACAAAATAGCTTTTGCCACAAAGTGGGGAATCTTTGCATTTCGTGTGATGCCATTTGGGCTCACCAATGCACCTGCAACATTCCAAAGGCTCATGTGTCATGTCTTCAAAGAGTTCTTGCGGAAGAGCTTAGAAGTGTATGTGGATGATTTATGTGCTCATTCCCAAGAAAGAAGATTTCACATCCTTGAGCTCAGACAAATCTTCAACAAGTGTAGAGATATTGAGTGTGTCTAAACAGAAAAGTGTGTGTTCATGGTGCGTCAAGGTAAAATCTTAGGTCACATTGTTTCTAAGAATGGAATCTCAACAGATGAAGATAAGGTACGAGCCATAGCAGAGCTGCCAAGGCCAAGGAATGTTAAGGAGGTACAAGCCTTTATGGTCCATTGTGGATTTACCGTAGGTTTATCCACATGTATGGGATCATAGCCAGACCCCTTTATGCCTTGTTGTCTAATTTTGAGTGGAATGACGAATGGGAGAATTCTTTCAATGAACTGAAGAACATTTGTGCACATCACCAATACTGACCACTCCTTATTGGAATAAACCATTCCATGTCCATGTAGATGCATCCAATCACGCCATAGGATGTGTGATAGCACAACCCACAGGTGAAGGAAATTTAGATTTGCCCATAGCATATGCTAGTAGACAACTAAACCCAGTTGAAAGAAATTATACCACAACCGAGCGAGAAGGCTTAGGCATGGTATATGTTGTCAAGAAGTTTAGGCACTATTTATTGGACAATAAATTCAAGTTTTTCACTGATCATCAAGCTTTGTTATATTTGGTCAATAAACCTTGCAATATTGGACGCTTAGTAAGATGGTTCCTCTACTAATGGAATATGACTTTGAAGTTGTTGTCAGGAAAGGTAGAACCCACCTTCGGGCAGATCACCTTTCTTGCATCACTTCGGGAGAGTCACCGCAAGGAGTGTCTGATGAATTACCCGATGCTTATCTGTTCAATTTAGAAGTTGTTCCTAAATGGGCAAATAAATTGGTACCAGTCCTCACCTTTGGACCCGCAAATGAGAATGTGAAAACCTCACAAGAAGAAATTGTAAAATCACAAAAATAACACATATGGCAGGAAGCATGTACAAACAAGATACGGAGGGTGTACTCGCTTGTTGTGTCGAGGATGATGAACATACCAGCTGGTTGCAACAAGCCCATGAAGGATTTCTAGGAAATCACTATTCTAAACAACGAACATTGCAGAATCTAAAATGTTTAGGAGTGTATTGGCCTAGCATGGACAAAGAAATTCATGAGTGGATTAAGAATTGTACTGTGTGCCAGGAAAACCCCCAGTGGAGCATGCAACCCTTTATCAAGTGTCATTAATTCCAGATTGGAGTACTCCATTGGTAGAGTTTATGAGGTCGGGAAGATTACCCAAAGAGGCTAGCCTAGCAAGAAGACGAAGCATGGAGCAAGAGGCTCAAGGATACGCCTTAATAGGAGACAACCTATACCGAAGAGGCAAAGATGGTTACTTAAGACTGTGCATTCATAAATCGGACTATTTAAAGGTCTAGAGACTGCACACAGTGGTGTTGCAGGTGGACATTTTGGTCCTGACCGAGTGATCAAGACCATTCTATTCTCAGGACTTTGGTGGCCCACTCTCCATACGGATGCACATACCTATGTGAAGAAATGTGACACATGCCAACGTGCACAATATCCAGTTAGAAAAGATGAGATGCCTTTGAGGCCAATGATGGGAGGACCGTGCATTCTCGAAATGGGGGTATAGACTTTGTAGGTCCTATTAACCCCCCAGCTAGAAACTCCCATGCAGAGTATATTATTGTAGCCACAGATTACCTTACAAAGGGGGTCGAAGTGAAAGCCACAACAAAGAATGATGATCAGACTACGGCTAAGTTCTTATTCGAGAATGTGTTCACGAGATATGGGTTACCAATAGAGTTAGTGAGCGATAGAGGCACACACTTCTTGAATGAGGTTATTGAAAATCTTCTCTAAGAATTCTTGGTGATACATAAGAAGTCAGCCCCTTATCACCCACAAGCTAACGGACAAGCCGAGAGCACCAATAAAATCCTCTATAATGTATTGACAAAATTGGTAAATAACAAACGCTCTGATTGGGAACAAATAGCTTCATCATGCTGTTTGGGCTTACCGAGCTGCCTACAAAACAATACTCAATGCCACCCCATTTCAGATGGTCTTTGGACAGAATGCGGTGCTACCATTGGACTTCTTAATCCCTGCATTAAAGGTAGCACAAGAGCATGAGTGGAATGGACATGAGTTTTCCTCCAGGATCTTTGATCTAGAACGCTTAGGTGAGACGAGGTTACGAGGCGGCAGGAGGCATCTACGCTGCAAAGAAAAGGCAAAAGGCATACTTGCGATACTCACATCAAGGACAAGGGATTAAAAGAGGGAGACCTAGTGTTGGTTTACACACTAAAGCAACATGCCCGTAAGTTGGAAAAAAGAGGATACAGACCTATGATCATTAATAGAATTTCCACTAGCGATGCAGTTCAGTTGGCCACTTTAGAAGGAGATATCTTGCCAAACTATATTAGTGGATGTAGAGTCAAGTTATACCAAGAACCTCTTACAGAGGATATGCTTATGAGACTCAACACTACTAGAAGCGAAAAGAGAAGAGGAGTTAAGGGTGAGGGAAGAAGCACAGGCCGCAGAGGCCAGAGAGCGTATTAGGCGAAATAAGTTAAGGAGACTAGGCCTAGATGGCAACTCAAAAGCCCCAAAATATCACATGGATATGTGTCAAAAATCAGGCATATTACTTCTCAAGTCATTGACCGACGTCCCTTTGTGACCATAGAGATAGGACAAGGAAAGGGTGCAAGGACTGTGAAAGCATTGATTGACTCAGGTGTTGCAAGTAGTGCGGTCAGACTATCCTACTTGCCAAGACTTGCAGTTGAACATCAATCCCATAGAAGCTTATCTCATAGGATTGGGAGGTGTGGAAACCCCTTGTTTGGGCGAGGTGGAACTTCCCATCTACCTTCAAGATGTTCCAATGAAGGTCGGAGCGCTAGTGTGTCAAGATGAGAACCTTACAGAACCACTTGTCTTGGGTCAAGATTGGATCTATGACCATGCAGTTAACTTAAACATAAGAAGTCAAATTCTTCAAGTTTGGGTACATGAACAATGCATTACATTAGAATTAGAGAACTGCATGCTCCCAGATCATGGCACCACACACTCTCTTAGTTCTTCTAAGACTAATCATATGGAAGAAGATGTTGTATGTGTCAAAAGCTCTATGATGCAGAAGGAGTTAATCGTGGGAGAACATGTTCGAAGGCGGGTGGATCTTTCTTCTTCTCCAAAGAATCAAGTCGCCATAGTAGTTCCACCACACAGGCAGACACAACAATTCAAGACAACTGCTATAGCAAGAGGAAAGACATCCTTCAACAAGAAAGCGGTTCCGAGCATGAAGCACTTGAGAAAGTGAAGGCACAAGTGCATGAGTGAGAAGCACACCAACATGCACACACATACACACACACAGCAAAGACAAAGAGAAAGATAATGAAGTTCTTTTAAATTACTTCAAAAGTGCTCATACAAGTTCAAATCCATTACAAGCTAACCTGAAAAATGAGCTCTCTAGCTCTATTTATAGTTTTTGACTAGCTTTTGGCCCTGTCCAGACCTAGTGTCCGGCCTAGTTAAAATTAGGTTCTAGGGCCTATTTGGAGGCTCAAATGGAGTCTAAAAATCATGAAAATTGGTACGATGCTACTTCTAATACTCCTCAAGCTTGAGAACTCCTCGGCTTGCACAAAATGGAGTTACAAAAAGGTAAAATGGTATTTACAATGATGTAGAGTGACTAAATTTGCTATTTAGGAAGTATTACTTCATGGAAAAATTTGGACGGCCTACTTGCTAGATCTTCGTTGACTACTCTGTTTGCTTGTGCCTTCTCTTTGCTCCGACTCCCTTCGTTGGCTTCTTTGTCTTGTGAGTCCTTTAGTTCCTTGACTATTGCCAACACCTTCATATCCATAGTATTGTTGGTCATAAGCTTGCTCGTACTCCATCAAGCTGGTGTCATAGGGATATTAATCTCCTTGGGTTTGCTCGTATCCTGGGCTCTTGATTCCACACTGGTTATTAGCGATGCTGGCACTATGGCTCCTTCTAAGTTTTCCTCTGGTTGGGCATACTTGACAGGAACTACGTGCTGAGGAAGTGATGGTTGTGGTCCTAACACTAGCTGAGGTTGTGTGCTGAGGAAGTGACGGTTGTGGTCCTAACACTAGCTGAGGTTGCTCATATGGCCTAGGTGCTCCTAGTGGTGTTGGATAGGGATTATACTTGGAATCTCCCTACCTAGCTCTCTAGGTGGGTATCCATATGGCTGATACTGAGGTGGGCTTAAAGGTCGTGTGTGCCTGTTGAATGGGCAATTCTCCGTGGTGTGGTTGGTGTATCTCTATTCTATGTGGCAATACAAAGCGGTTCCTTGATGTGGATGCCTATTATAAGGGTAAGCTTGAGGCACACATGTTCCTCCTCGTGCACACATGTGAGTGGGGTGATCACTGCCACAAAGACTGCATCTTCGTAACATGGGTATTCTTAGTGATGGATGCGGGTAGACATGAAGTTTATCCTGGGGACTGAACCTTGCATTTCCTCTGAAGCCATGGGTGTCTCCTCCTCCGAGTCACTAGAGGTGTCGAAATAGATAGAGCGGTGACTGACTTGAGCTCTACTTCCTACTGAAGATATAACACTTCTCGGACTACTTAGCACCCTTCCTGACCTCAAGTTCATCCACCCTCCTGGGGCTATTTTGGGCTCTAATTCTCTCCCTAATTGGCTCCTCAAATGCCTCAATTTTTCCCTTAAAAATGCTCAGAGTGTTCTAGACGATACCACTCTGGCGATATTGCACTAGGTGATACCAGTTTGTCGATGATACGATACCACTATAGGTGACGATACGATACTTGGGCAGTTGACAATACGATACCAGAGAATACTGCTTGTCACACGATATGATACCATACTGCTTGTCACACGATATGATACCACTGCTCTACATGATACGATACTCTATGTTCAGGCGATACGATACCAACTGAATGCTCAATAGGATACTGCTGCAGTGCATGATACGATACTAGAATTTCAATGATATGATACTAGGCATCCTCATGGTATGATACCGGTGCAACCTCGCCATACGATATTGCAATAATGCACAATATGATACTTGAGATTTGTGCAATACGATACTCCCGTTCCACACTGTTGAAGCTCAAGGTCAAAGACAAAGCATGGGAGCGCATCAAGGAAGTGGACACACAAGAAGAAGGAGCAAGAAGGGAGCTCCAAGAAGCACGTGTCAAATTTTCAGAAGAAATCCCTACAAAAATAGTGATTTTTATCACTAAAAACCATTGTAAATACCATTTTCCATTTTCCTAACTCCATTTTGTTCAAGCCTAGGAGTCCTTAGCCTTATGAGTATCAAAAGTATCACCCTGCCAATTTTCATAATTTTTAGACTCTGTTTGAGCCCCCAAATAAGCCCTAGAACCTATATTTTAACTAGGCTAGACATTAGGTCTGGGCAGGGCCAAAACCACTCAAAAAACTATAAAAAGGGGCTGGAGAGCTCATTTTTAAGTTAGCTTGTTGTAGGGTAGAGGAGGAAAGAAAGGCAGGGGGAGATCCTACAACACTTCACCTAGAGGTAATCAATCTTCTACCCTTTACAAAGATAGAAATAAAAGATAGAGGAAGAGGCACTAGATAAAGGGGTAGAGGAGGAAAGAAAGGCAAGGGGAGATCCTACTAGATAAAGGGGTAGAGGAGGAAAGAAAGGTAGGGGAGATCCTACAACACTTCACCTTGCAATATGTGTGGCTCAACAAACCATACCACAGATGAGTGTTTCAAGAACATAAGGAATCGGAGAGGAAGAGAGGCTTCCATAGAGGAGGCTATGGACAATCTAGAGGTAGGTTCGACAATGGAGGAAGTAACTATCATCACAACTACAACCAACACTACAACACCAACTATCAAGGAGGCTTTAGAGGTAGAAACGATTATAACAACTACATAGAAGACCAAAAGGATTCTCTACTCATCATGAACATGACATCCAAGCAAGGTAAAGATGATGAGCATCTTTTGTATATTGATCTTGGTTGTTCCAATCATGTGGCAAAAAAATTAGCATTGCTATTTGATCTTGAAGAACCTAAAGGGAAGCATGAAGTGCACACAGGTGATGAAACTAGACACTCTATTAAGAATATTGGAAATGTCATGGCTTTTGATGGTAACATGAACCTTTTAAGTAAGGTCTTATATGTGCCAACCATAACAAAAAACCTAATCAGTGTTGGATAGATTGTTGAGAAAGGCTTATAGGTTAGATTTGCAAGGCATCGAGAATACGTGGAAGACCCTCAAAAAGGCTTCAAGAGGATTGCAAAAAGTGAGAAATCTGGTAGACTCTTTACATTTGAGGTTGAAGATACTAGAAACATTGCACTCTTCAATTACAAAGATCAAAACTTATTTGAACTAGAGATATGGCATAAAATGTTAGGTCATATAGGTGAAAGAACACTAAAGCAAATATGCAGGGATCAGAGTGCGCTTGAGATTCCAAATGTGCCCAAGAAACACATGATATACAAATGTGGAGCATGCCTATTTGGCAAAGCTCAAAGGCAACCATTCCATAGAAAGGGGTATATGTATGAAGACTACTTAGAGCTTGTGCACAGAGATGTGTGGGATCGTAGCAGAGAGCCATCAATCTCAGTATCAAGCTATTATGTTTCATTCATAGATGATTATAGTAGATGGAAAATTCTTTATTTCATGAAGCCTAAAGTTGAAGTATTTACATATTTCAAAAAGTATTTGGCATTGGTTGATAATTAGACAAGTAGAAGCTTGAAAAGGATCAGATCTGATGGAGGTGGTAAGTATTCCTAACATGAATTTGATTCATTCTTATAGGACATATGTATAAAGAGAGAAGTCACGACAAGATACACTCCTGATTTAAATGGAGTGGCAGAGAGGAGGAACAGACTGATAGTAGAGGCTGCAAGATCAATTTTGAATGAAAAGAAACTACCAAATTACCTATGGGCTGAGGCTATTTCCAAAGCCACATACTTGATTAATAGGATCCCATCCAAATCCTTGGATGGAATGACACCATATGAAGCATGGAATGGAAGGAGACCCTCAGTAGATCATTGCAAAATCTTGGGTGTATTGCTTATGCACATATACCCTCACAGATTAGAGGGAAGCTTGATCCAAAAGTTGAAAAGTGTATATTGATTGGATATTACCAAAACTAGAAGGGATATAGGTTATGCAATCCTGTTAATAAAGGGTTTATGGATGTGGTTTTTGATGAAAATAATTCATGTTTTGAAGATGATTATAGGAAGATCAAGTTATTTTGAGTTCATATTTTCATGCTCTTGTGAAGTGTACTATTCCCTGCCATATATCTCAGATTTCTCAATTAGATTGCGGAGATGATTTCTCTCACCTTGGTGCATCATTTTTAGTGATTAAACTTGGTAAATTTAGCTCTCTATATCTATTATATACTCACCAATTTCCATTCCAATCGGATGTTTTGATCATCAGCTATGTTCATTTGCAGTTGACTGTATCACTTCATTTTCTACTTCTCTGACAGCACTACTCTCAGAACAGTCATCTTCTCAGAGCTGTTTGTCAGTGTGTACTTCACCGTATTCCATGATTTAAAGTTTTTTATCAGCAATGTAATGTCTAATATATTGTTACAAAATTCCATAAGCATTGGAGTTTTCAGTCTCGAGATATTGCCATTTTTTGCCTCACGGGTCTAAGTACTGGTACACCTTGTGAAAATCGGGATGGTCCTATGACTTTCTAGGTTCTTTTCTCTTTATAAGGTCCATCATTTTTTTATGAGATAACTCTTGATTGTTAGCTTACTAATTTTGTAAGACTTCCCAAAAAGGAATTAAGTTAATTGTTGTTGTGGCCAGAGAATTGTTCAAAATAGTGAGCCGGTGTATGAACATAAATAGCAAGTTTTTTGCTTTGGATTCTATTCAAACTTATCTATTTTGATTCAAATTTTTGAGAGTGATCTTCCAAGGTACATAGGGTGTCGAATACATCCTTTGGCAAGCTAAAAGGACCCACTACATATCTCTAGAGTTCATTTTGCTCGTGTAGTTCAAAGTTTTTGTAGCAGCACTTCATCTTCATCAACTACAAATCCATCTCATCACAATGGTATCAGAGCAAGGTTGGACAACATGGCAGATGGATTTCCTTTATCAATTGGCAAATTGGATAGAGGTAACTACCCAGCTTGGTCATTAAGGATGGAATATTATCTTCAAGGAAGGAATTTATATGGTTATATAGCTAGAGATAAAGTTATGCCAAGTCTTAGGAACAAAGGTCAACCAACACAAGAAGAGGAAGAAATATTGAGCACATGGTCCTCCAAGGATGCACTTGCAAGGTCTTATCTCCTCAATTCTATCTCAGATTTTTTGTTGCCTCACAATAGAAGTTTTAAAACATCTCAAGAAGTGTGGAATGCACTTGAAGCCTTCTTCTCTTCAAGTACAAAGGCCAGGAAGCATCAACTATGGCTAGACTTCACAACTCTCAAGAAAGCTCCCAAACAAAATGTGCCAATCATGTATATGGCCATGCCACAAGGTAAATGTGATGAGCACGTTTTCTACATAGATTCAAGTTGTTCCAATCATGTGGCAGGAAATGTGGCCCTCTTATCAGATTTAGAAGATCAAAGGAACAAGCATGAGTTACAAATAGGAGATGATACAAGACACCTTGTGGAGAAAATAGGAAATGTCAAAGCATCTGATGGAAATATCAACCTACTCAGTAAGGTACTATTTGTCCCTGCCATTACAAAGAGTTTAATAAGTGTTGGGCAGATAGTAGAGAAAGGGTTGCAAGTCAGGTTCACAAAAGCAGGAGCATTTGTTGAAGATCCAAGTGAAGGATTGAGGAGAATTGGAAAAAGGTGAAAAGACAGGTAGATTGTTCACATTTGAATCACAAGACACTAGAAACATTGCTCTCTTTAATTATGGTAGCCAAACACTCATAGAATTGGAAGTATGGCACAAAAGGTTAGCACATATTGGTGAAAGATCATTAAAGCAAATTTGCAAGGACCAAAGTGTACTTGGACTCCCTAACTTGTAAAAACAACACATGATTTATAAGTGTAGTGCATGTCAATTTGGAAAGTCTCACAGGTTACCATTCATGAAGAAAGGATATATGCATGGAGATCTCTTGGATTTGGTTCATACAAATGTATGGGGACCTAGCAAGGATGCTTCAATATGTGGATCAAGGTAGTATGTTGTAGCTCAGTGATGAGTAGCACCTCCTTTAATGTCAATCCGGGAAGACGTGAGGATGGTATGAAGACCTCGAGCAAGTGAAGGCACAAATGCGTGAGTGAGAAGCACACTAACATGCACACACATACACACACACACGCACACAAGGCAAGACAAAGAGTCAGAAGCAATGGAGTTCTTAGATTACTTTCAAAAAGCTCATACAAGTTTAGATCAATTACAAGCTAGCCTCAAAAATGAGCTCTCTAGCTCTTTTTATAGTTTTTGACTAGGTTTTGGCCTTGTCCAGACCTAGTGTCCGGCCTAGTTAAAAAATAGGTCCTAATGCCTATTTGGAGGCTCAAACGAAGTCTAAAAATTATGAAAACTGGTAGGCGACTACTTCTAATGCTCCTCAAGCTCAAGGACTCCTTGGCTTGCACAAAATGGAGGTACAAAAATATGAAATGGTATTTACAATGGTCTTTAGTGATAAGAATCACTTTTGATTGGTGTAAGGGTTGTGAAAAATTTAAAGGGTTGCCTTAGTGCTAGATCTGCGTGTATGCCCGTACTTGCTTCTTCTTGAAGAAAATTGTTGGCCTATCTGCCTGATCGTCTTTGACTGATCTGTCTGCTTGTACTATCTCTTCGTTGACTTCCTTGCCTCGTGAGTCCTTCAGCTTCATGACTGCTGCTAACATATGTCTCCTTCATTGATGATTGTAGTAGATGCACTATACTATACTTTATGAAACACAAAGATGATTTTTTTTCATCCTTCAAAAGATATTTGGCTCTTGTGGAGAATAAAATAGGTAAAACACTAAAAAGGCTAAGGTCATATGGAGGGGGAGAGTACTTCTCCCATGAATTTGATCCCTTTCCTCAAGAGAGAGGAATCAAAAGAGAGATCACTACAAGGTACACTCCTGAGCAAAATGCAGTGGCAGAAAGAAGGAATAGGACAATTGTTGAAGCTGCAAGGTCTATGCTAAATGAGAAGCACTTACCTAATTACTTATGAACTGAGGCTGTATCCACAGCCAGTTATTTGATTAACATGTTACCTTCAAAATCACTTGATGGCATGATACCATATGAGGCTTGGAATAGAAGAAGACTAAGCTTGGATCATTGTAAGATTTTTGGATGTGTTGCTTTTGCTCATGTTCCTTCACATGTTAGAGGCAAGATGGATCCCAAAGTAGAAAGGTGTGTATTCATTGGATATGACAACAATCAAAAGGGCTACAGATTATACAACCTAACAACCAAAGGATTCTTGGTAAGTAGAGATGTAGTATTTAATGAGAATAGTTCTTGGTATGAAGATTCATGTAGAAAGGTCAACCTACCTTATAATCTTGAAGAAGATTTTCCAAAACTTGTTAAGGATAATTCTCTAAAGTTCAAGAGCAAGATACCTTAGAAGATGATGAAGCAACTTAGTATGAAAAACTCAAAATGTGGAAGTCTAAAGGTAAAGCAAAAATGTAGGACCTTGGACAAGAGGAATAATCATCACATCATGGCCTAAGAAGGTCCATGACGGAGAAAAGAAAGCCAGAAAGGTATGGGTTTAATACTTCTCTAGTCACTAAACATTCAATCTATCTAGCATAGGACATAAATCAAGAGGAACCTTCAACATTTGAGGAAGCAAAGAAGAAATCAGATTGGAGGCATGCAATGGAAGAAGAAATTGAAGCTCTTGGGGAGAATAACACTTGGAAGTTGGTTCCCAAGTCTCCACCAATGAAAGTGATAGGCTCAAGGTGGATTTACAAATTGAATAAGAACTCAAATGGATCCATTAATAGGTATAAGGCAAGGCTTGTGGCAAGAGGCCTTGCACAAACTCAGGGAAATTCATTATGAAGAGACCTTCTCTCCTGTGGCAAAGATGCCTACTATTAGGATTTTGCTTAGTATTGCCTCTTCCAAGAATTGGATGTAAAAAAATGCATTTCTTAATGGATGGATAACAAAAGAGGTATATATGGCACAACTACTTGGTTTTTAGAATCACATAGATCTTGATTATGTGTGTAAATGTAATAAAGCTTTATGTGGACTCAAAAAAACCCCAAGGGCTTGGAATCACAAGCTTGTCTCATTCTTGCAGGACAAAGGAATTCAACCTAGCAAGGCAGATCCATCACTATTCATAAAGAGGAGTAATTCTGAAATCATCTATTTGTGCGTGTATGTAGATGATTATACTTAGAGGAAATGATACAGATTGCATGAAGAGAATCAAAGAATAGATGACAGAAGAATTCAAGATAAGTGATTTGGGTTCACTTACCTACTTCCTAGGATTGGAAGTTGTCTACAAAGATCATGGTTTGTTTCTTACTCAAAGAAAGTACATTAAAGACATGTTGGTGAAATTCAAGATGCAAGATTGCAGGATTGCAGGTACTCCAATGGAGGTTAATCATAAATTGCGCTCACATGAAGGTGAACTCATAGAAGGGTTGATATATGTTATAGTGTGAGTGTGCTAAGTCAATTTATGCACACACCCAAGAATCCTCACATGGAGGCTACCAAGAGGATACTCAGATATCTCAAAGGGACCATGGATGAGGGGTTATACTACCCTTATGTATCTGATTTAAATTTGAAATTGTTCTTTGATGTAGATTGGGCTCGCTCCAAGGAAGACAGAAGGAGCACCTCAGGTTATCTTACCTTTGCAGGTTCAAAACTTGTTTCATGGTCATCCAAGAAGCAACCCACAGTTGCTCTCTCTTCCACAGAGGCTGAATACAGAGGTCTTGCCATAGCTACTCAAGAAGCTATGTGGATGAAGACACTATTCATAAATCTTGGTTTGGAGATTGGAACTCCAAATATTTTTTGTGACAATATGAGCGCTATTCACTTAGCTCCTAATCCATTTTTTCATGCAAGGATTAGACATATCAAAGTTCATTATTGTTGGGTGTCTGTAGAAGTGCGAGAGACACACAAGAAGCACACACAAGGAGCACAAATGCAGCAAGACACACGGAGAAGACGATGGCTGGAATAGCTCTCTATATAGATCGATAAACTGAACTGAAGTAAGAGCTGAATAATATCCCTAAGTACAAAGTACCATCACATATGAGAGTATCAAGTATGTGGTAACATGGGGAAAAAACCTCTAGCCAACACTAGAGTAAAAAGTGCCCATGTATAGGGAAAAGGTTCACATCAAAGCTACTCGAGGAACACATAAGTGTAACAAATCCCCCTCGAGCAAATGATGTGAACACATACAGGGAGTGACAGATCAGCCCCCACAAGGTAACAAGCCTAAAGCTTTGCGAAAAGCTTCAAACTTTTCCCGTGGAAGAGCTTTGGTGAATATGTCTGCCACATTATCTTGTGTAGGCACATATACCAAATCAATATCTCGTGCATGAAGGCGCTCTCTCACATAGTGATAATGCACCTCAATATGTTTGGTCCGTGCATGAAACACTGGGTTTCGTGCAACAGCCAAAGCACTCTGACTATCTGTGAGAATATGCGTAGCAGCATCAATCTCCATGCAAAGATCCATCAATAGGCGTCTCAGCCATATACACTCCACTGTCGCTGTGAAAACTGCCCTGTACTCAGCTTCACAACTGGATGTCGCCACTGTAGGTTGCTTCTTACTCAACCAAGATATGCATGAGTCTCCAAGGAAAAAGCAATTACCACTAGTGGACACGCGAGTATCATAACAACCAGCCCAATCACTATCTGTAAAAGCATGCAAGCATGGCTGAACATCTCTTCCATAAAAGAGACCTAAGCTCAAAGTGCCTCGAAGATATCTAAACACACATTTCACCGCTTGCCAATGCTTAGTGCCAGGGCTATGCATGAATCGACTCAACTGGGAAACTGCATACTGTATATCCGGCCTTGTGTTGCATGCATATATAAGACATCCCACAGCCTGCTGATAAAGAGAAGTGTCAAATGCATCACTGGAATCCTCAACTGAGAATCTAAATCCTATCTCAACTGGTGTGGAAACTGGCTTGCAATCCTCAAAGTCAAAACGCTGAAGTAGTTTTTCAACATACTTTGCTTGATGCATAACAATTCCCCCCTCAACGGATACAAACTGGATGCCAAGATAGTAGCTCAAAAGACCAAGATAAGTGACATCAAAAGTATGCTGCAAATCAGCCATAAGAATGTCAAGTTTTGCATCACATGACCCAGTCAAGAGTATGTCATCAACATAAAGAACAAGCACTATAAGATCAGCCCCATTTTTGTGTACATAGAGTGTGCTTTCAATCGGACTACATGCGAAGCCAAGAGCAATCAAGTGCTTATGTATTTTGTCATACCATGCACGTGGAGCTTGCTTGAGACCATACAAAGCTTTATGCAAGCGACAAACCATATGCTCTTTCCCTTTCATAGCAAATCCAAGAGGTTGCTTCACATAAACCTCTTCTTGCAAATCACCATTCAAGAAGGCTGTTTTTATGTCCAATTGATGCACTTTCCAACCTCGATGGGCAGCCAATGCAACCACGGTACGAATGGTAGTCATGCGTGAAGTAGGTGCAAACGTTTCCTCATAGTCAATGCCATATTGTTGCGCATATCCTTTGGCAACCAATCGAGCTTTGTAGCGATCAATGCTACCATCAGATTTTCTCTTAATCTTGTAAACCCACTTTGTACCAATGGCATTCTTTTCTTTTGGCAATTCACATAACTCCCAAGTACCATTCCTGTGTATGGAATCCATTTCTGATTGCATAGCACTCATCCATTGTGGATCGTCACATGCATCTTCAAAAGAAAGTGGCTCTTCATTACATGTTGTAGCAATAAGAGAATAATCCACAAAATTACTTGATGCATGGTGAGAGCTTGATCTTGTTCTACCAAGTAAAGGTGCACTCAATTTACTGTCCTGCAAAGTTTGTTTAAGCCACTTTGGCATAGATTGTGCACTCTTGATAGACATGCGTTCATTATGTAATACATCTTCAATATGTACATCATGCGTGGGCTGAATTTCATGCTCAGTTTCAGCCATATTTTGACGCAAATGTTCAGCCATATGTGGCTGAAAATTTCCAACAGTTTTGGCAATTTTTGGCTGAATTTTTTCAGCCATGTTTGATGGCAAATTCTGTACATTTTCAGCCCCATTTGGCTGGAATTTTTCAGCCCTTTGAACCTCAGTTGGCTGGTCTACATGGCTATAGTCAAGCGCACCATTTTGGAACAAAGGCATGAGTGTATCGAACACATCTTGTGAGCTAACTGTTGGCAATTTTTTGCATTCAAGTAGAGGGAAAACTGAATTTTCAGCAAATACCACATCTTGACTCACAATAATTGTGTTCGTCAATGGATGGTACAACCAATATCCCTTACTTTCAGCACTATAACCAACAAATATACATTTCTTTGCCTTGTCATCAAGTTTGTGACGTTGTTGTGATGGCATGAGAGCATATGCCAAACAACCAAACACACGCATATGACTAACCATAGGCTTATGACCATTCCAAGCCTCATAAGGAGTGATGAATCTCAATGCTTTTGTAGGGCAGCGATTCAACACATAATTTGCACACATGACCGCTTCCATCCAAAACTTATGAGGAAGATGCTTTCCTTTAACCATACATTGTGCCATTTCAAGTAAAGTTCTATTTTTACGCTCGGCAACACCATTTTGTTGAGGTGTATGGCACCGTACATTGGTGTGAAATACCTCTTTCACAAAGAAAAGCATTGAACTCATGTGACATGTACTCACCACCACGATCCGTGCGTAGAGTCAAAAGCTTTTGTGAAGAAAAATTTTCAGCCATAGCTAAAAATGCTTTGAAGCAAGAAAATACCTCATTCTTTGCTTTCATAGGATACACCCATGTATGGCGAGTAGCATCATCAATGAAGGTAACAAAGTATACATGCTTCCCAAAAGATGGAGTCTTGACGGGACCACATACATCACTATGAACAAGTTGCAATTTCCTTGTAGTGTGTGTATGATTATCTTTTGGAAACGAAGCACGATGCATTTTTCCAAGAATGCAACCTTCACATGCATGCTTTTCAATGCACTCAAGTGTAGGCAAGCCAATAACCATGTCCTTCTTTTGCAAGTAAAGCAAACTATTGAAGTTTAAGTGACCAAAACGAGCATGCCAAAGCTCCATTTCAGCCATGGAAGAAGTATGAGCAACTAAGGCATTCGAGGCAGCCCTCTTGTATGTATCCATGCGATACAAACCATTACATAATGTACCGGACATCACGATAACATCACCATTGCTGAAATCATGAACCATACACTTATCATCAACAAAGTGTACATGAAGTCCAGCTTTGGCAATCAACGGAACTGAAAATTAAGTTCTTCTTGATACCGGGCACATACAATGCATTTTTCAAGAGAATCACACCTCCATTTGCAGCCGTAAGCTCAATTTCACCTACTCCAATGATAGGATAAGAGGCATTGTTTGCACACACCACATGTCCTCCTTTAGGTGCATCTTTCAAAGAGGCAAAAAATCTTTTGCATGATGTTATGTGCTTTGAAGCACCACTATCAAAGAACCAATCCGAATCAGCCTCACTCACAACCATACATTTAGAATGTAAAGAAGCATCATAATGACATGTAACAACACATGCCCAAAAATCTTGAGCCATGTTAGCTTCATCATTCTTTGCATTTGCTGAATTTTCAGCAATAGACATGCCCGATTCCTTCTTCTTTTCATTGCGTTTAGCAAGCTTTCTACACTCATCAATAGTATGTCCAGCCTTCCGGCAATATTTGCATCTCTTCTTCTTTTGCAAATCGCTATCATTAGAGGAATGAGTGGAAGAGGAAGCTTGAGGCTTTGGTTTTGATGAACCAAAAGTTGAACCATACTTGCTTTTACCCTTTTGTGAGATAGCAAGTGCTTGTGTTCCCTCAATCAAACCACTCCTATTCACTCTAGATTGCTCTTCTTGCAAAAGAAGAGACACAACCTCATCAAATGCATACATATTAGGATTTCCTTTTGCAACCAAACGAAGTGTAGTAGCAAAGCTTTGAAAAGATTCCTGTAATCCTTTCAACAATGTAGAAATGAGTGATGCATCCGGAATGATCTCATCTATGTTTGCCAATTGCTCTTTCAAGTCCTTGATGCGTGTCACATACACATCCACTGACTCATTTTCAGCCATACATACATCCTCAAGTTGCTTCCTCAAGTATGCAACACGTGCTTCGTTACGCACGGCATACAAAGAAGCAAGAGTGTCCCATGCCTGTCGTGATGTAGAACATGACCGAATGTGTGGAACTATATGACGCTTCACTGAAAGCGCAATCAAAGCATGAGCTTGAGCATCTTTTCCATCCCATCTAAGTTGCTCCTGTGTAGGTGGAGAAGGAGAAACCACTGTACTCGAAGAAGAAGCTCCATCTGTGACAGTCGACTGTGAAGTAGAAGCACCTGCCGGTCTTCGATCTACATCTGCCACTATGTTCCAAAGTTGTTTTGCAACAAGAACGTGCTTCATCATGTAAGACCACATCGGATAGTTGGTCCCATCAAGCTTATCTTCAGCTTGAAGCATGCCAAACAAGTCATTGCTGCCCGCCATTGCACTAAGGAACAAGAATGTGACAAAATCTTCACTTCGACGAAAGCTGAAATGAGTGCTGAAATTTTAGCTCACAAACCGTCACTCTAATGGCGATTCTGATTGCACGAATGGCTTCGAAATGGGGGTAAAACCCTAGCGCGCCTGGTGGAATTGTTTCCGGGCTGCTGAAATTCACACTTCTATGATCCGAAGTCAATTTGCACTGTTAAAGTGCGCGCGCGCCGCGACGCGAATAACCGAAACTTGAGAAGAAGCTGAACCTGCTCTGATACCACTGTTGGGTGTGTGTAGAAGTGCGAGAGACACACAAGAAGCACACACAAGGAGCACAAATGCAGCAAGACACATGGAGAAGATGATGGCTGGAATAGCTCTCTCTATAGATCGATAAACTGAACTGAAGTAAGAGCTGAATAATATCCCTAAGTACAAAGTACCACCACATATGAGAGTATCAAGTATGTGGTAACATGGGGAAAAAACCTCTAGCCAACACTAGAGTAAAAAGTGCCCATGTATAGGGAAAAGGTTCACATCAAAGCTACTCGAGGAACACATAAGTGTAACAATTATCACTATGTAAGAGAGAAAATTGTGAGCAAGGAGATTCAAATACCATACGTGTCCACTCATCAACAATGTGCAGATATTCTAACCAAAGCATTCGATGGTAAATAGCTTTGCAAATTCAAGGCTATGATTGGTTTGCAGGTAATCTTGGAAGATTGAAGACCTCAAGATCACTTGACTTGAGGGGGAGCTGTTGGGACAAGTCCATGGCAAGTTCAAGTGATGGCTTGGGTCATCAAAAGGCTTAGAAATTTAAAGGAGATGTAAACTCCATGGAGAGTTCAATTGTGTACTACCTCTTGTAGCTTTTGAAGAGTTTACTTGATGTAAAAGTAAAGGAATCTAAGTGGTTGAGTCCACTTGATGAAAAAGGAAAGAAAAGCCACGAATTTTGATTAGGTGAGTAGGACAATCAATCACCAAAAGATTAGCGAGTGATTTTAGGAAAGACTTCTAGAATAAGTTATATTTAGGTTTAACTTGTTGTAAAAGTAGTGGTTCACTTAGAAAGCGACGCCTTTTGTAAATAAAGTAGTTTTTCCTAAAAGTCGCTTCTAAAAGCGATGGCTCTCATGTAACTTCTATTTTCAAGACGTAATAGAAATAAACCTATGAATACAGGTACTCTAATAGACTCGTCCATTAGAGTACATGGGGGGAGATTGCACCCAATATCATGTTGATTGTATCTTTGTTTATGATTCTTGTTCTGTCTTCTGTCTACCTCTGTATGTGCGTGCACTGAAGATCCTGATAGCAGTGGTATCAGAGCACCTGTATTTATAGGTTTATTTCTATTACGTCTTGAAAATAGAAGTTACATGAGAGCCGTCGCTTTTAGAGGCGAATTTTAGGAAAAACTACTTTATTTACAAAAGGCATCGCGTTCTAAGCGAACCACTACTTTTATAAGTTAAACATAAATATAACTTATTCTAGAAGTCTTCGATTTAAGCTTCAAATTTATTTATTTATACACATCCACTTGTATCCATGCCCTCATGCTTCTTCACCTACTAGATCAAACACAACCACATTAAAACCTTCTGGCCATTTAAAACATTAAAAATCCATTTAACCTTCCATGATTCCATAATATACAAGAGGTACATTATCACTTCATCACAAAGGAGGTATTAGCAAGTGATATTGATCTTGTTTATGTGAGAACAGATGAGCAAGTTGCTCATATTTTCACTAAAGCACTTGGAGTAGAGAAGCTGAAGAAGTTTTAGAAGTTGGTTGGATTAGAGGACATGATGTTGAGCTTGAGGGGGAGCGTTTGGATATCAAGCTCAACATGTGATGATCCAAGATGACACGTATCAGTTTTTTATTTCTCTGACATGTATAGTGATCACACCGATATATGTTAGGGATACTTCATTGAGCTTTATTAGATTTATCTACCAAGAGTGATGGCACATTTGTTTCTTGCGAGCTCACTCATTTGCAGACATTACTTTTTTTCTTATGTACTAGGCTTTATATATTGCACTTGTTGTATTCTTGTTTCAGGTCATTAAGAGAGATATAAAGAGAGATGAAAGAGAGGAAGATAGAGATACAAAGATAGAGCATACATACACACACACAAAAATACACATGTAAGAAAATAACAGCATAGCGGAATAGACCTGTAGATAGAGTTGAGAGAAAAAAATGCAGACAAAGATAGACATAGACTTAGAGATAGAGAACTCAAATTTTGAGATTGTCGAGCATAATGCAGTTACAATGATGGTGTTGTCCACCCATGCACTCCCAATGTGGAGCTTAGATGGCGATCTAGACAGACTCTAGATGAAGGCCTTACTAGTGCACAATGCTATATGAAGCTCAACCTGGGCCATGCTTATATAGCTTTTATAAGGCGGTTCAGTATAGATAAACATAGTCAGGAGATACAAAATAGTCGATAAAATATATGATCCCACAATATCTCCACGACCGAAAGTCCTACCATCTTGGCCCTACGGGTCGAGGGGCTAGGCCCCCCGGACCCCGCAGAAGGGGGCAAGCCCCCCTCTGCACTCCCCCCATTAAGGTTATATGGGGAAACCTCACAATGTCATAGGGCCTTTATTTTCACCTTAAATGGCAACCCAATGTCTTGGAAGTTTATGCCCTACCTAACCTAATGGCTAGGCTCACAAAGATCATCTACAACCATAAACGGTCACACATAGACCTCATCTAACTTGGAAGTTAGGGTTCCACAAATGTCCGGGCTCTCATAATGGCTTCTCCTCATAATGGGGGCCTTACAACTTAGAGCACCATGGATCATTTGTGGTCACATGAGGGTGGAGTATTGAGCATATCTAACAACACACACACATCTACACATGCATACATACACACACACATGTGCACACATGCATACATACACACATATACACACATGTATGCATACATACACACACATATACACACATGCATGCATACACACACATATACACTCATGCATGCATACACACATATACACACATTCATACATACACACACACATGCATACACACATACATACACACACATATACACATATGCATACACATGCATACACACATGCATACACACATATATACACAGACACATATACACACATGCATACACACACATACATACACACATATACACACATGCATGCATACATACACACACATATACACACATGCATGCATACACACACATACATACATACACACACACATGTACACACATGCATACATACACACACACATGCATACATACACACATATACACATATACACACATGCATACATACACACACATACATACACACACATGTACACACATGCATGCATACATACACACATATACACACATGCATGCATACACACACACATACATACACACACATATATACACACATGCATGCACACACACACATACATACATGAATGCATACACACACATGCATACATACACACACACATATACACACATGCATACATACACACACATAAATACACACACATATACACACATGCATACATACACACACATACACATATACACACATGCATACATTCACACACACACATACATACACACATGCGCACACATACACACACATATAAATTTCAATATAGATAAATAAATATGAAATAGCTAGTGTTTTAATGAAATATATATAATCAAATATATAGAATTACGATTTTAAGGTTTTTGTTATATCAAATATATAAAAATAAGATTAGGGTTCTTAGGCTATTTACACATGCATACACGTATACTTATACACATATATATACACATATATACATACACATATATATACACATGCGTACACATATATACATGTTTTAGGCCTAGGTCTTTACAAATTAGGTTTTTAGGGTTTTTACACATACATAAGATATATACACACATAGACATACACATATAATACATATATACATGTATATACACATCGATACACAATATACATAGTTTAGGTCTATAACTTTAGGATTAGGGTTTTAGGAGTTTTACATACATATAATTCAATTAGATTAATATAAAGAAAAAATTATGAAAAAAATCTGAATATATAAATAAATATATATATAAAATAGGATAATTGTATAGATAAATAAATATGAAAAGATCTAGTCTTTTAATTAAATATAATTAATTAAATATGTAAAATTACAATTTTAAGGTTTTTTTTACATCAAATATATAAAAATAGGATTAGGGTTTTGGCTAGAAAAAGTGTGAAAATATGATTTTTGGAGTGCCCAAAAGCATTCTTCCATCAAGCAAACCCTATACTTCTCTCCATAATCTCTGAGAGCAATATATGAAGATGCTTGAACCTATTTTTTCCTAACCAAGTCCTCCATTTTTTAATGCTAATTTTCTCCCCAAAGGAGGCCTAAATCAAGATTTTTACTTTCACACAAAAAACTAAATGGAAGATTTTACCAAACTTGTAATCCACTCCTAATGTGGATTTTTCTTGGATTTTCTCATTCTCCATGGTAATACATACACCATAATTCATGTATCTATGCACTAATCCATGGGAAGCTTCTTAAATGGCTTCTTTTTCTTACTCCCAAAAGTGGAGCTTGACAAAAATTATCATTTGATTGTTTTCCAAAAAGTGGGGGAAGGGGGTTTTTGAGGAAGTAAAATCCCTCCTTAACTTATCCTTTTAATGAATTTCATGATTCCATTGTGAATTCCATAGGATATAATTTTAGTATGTATTCATTTTCTTATCCATCCATACCTATTATACCTCTTTTTTCCTCTCCCAAAATGGGACTTCATTCAATTCATGTGCTCAAATTTTTTTCTCGAACAGTGATGGAAGGGGATTTGTGGAGCTTCAAACTCCCATCATACTGAGCTATATTTTGGATTTTGTAATCTTATATGGAAGCCGATACATCATACTATATGTATGCATGCTTTTTTATTTTGCTTCCTATCCCTTTTCAAAAATGGCTACTTATCCAAAATAACTCTTGCAATTTACGTAAAAATTATGAATAGGGCTGTTTTTAATATGCCCAAAGCTTATGCTTTCTTACATTTTGAGGGAATCCTTGAATCTACATGAGAGTATATATCTCATACTTTGTATACATATGGTTTTCCTCAAAGAGCTTGGCCCGTACATCTTCATTATCCTTCTTAAAAATAAAGATTTTACAAAAATTCAAAAACACTCAAACCTAGAACTGGAGGCCATAACTCCTCCTTCTTGCTAAAATCAAGCCGGATGCCATAAGGGTCCCTATATTCCATTGAGGAAAGCATCTTTGACTATGACCACTGGTTTCCTTGACAATCATCTTATCCCTCTATTAAAGCTTCAAGTCTCTGTAATGATGCATCACCAATCTTCTTTTTCTTCCTCTAGATGCGGTTCAAGGCTATATTTTTTTTTCCTTTTCTCCCCTATTATTACTAACCTTAGGGATTGGACTTCCAAGGCTAGAGATAGAAGAATCTGCATGGCTATTACCACCAATGGATGATCTCTTCCACACATCTTTTTCAATTGGAGATCCTCAACGAGAGCTATACCAATTTAAAAAAAAGGATCTTTTTTTCTCATCTTTCATAGTAGGAGTGCTCTCGATGAATTCCATTGACCCTTGAATGCCAAAAGGTAACCATCTTTTTTCATCCTTACAAGATTTTTTGCTTCCATGGATGCCTCTATGAGGATATCAAATATTTTGAAGAATCATCAAGGAGCAAAGGCAATGTGGCTAGCTCATCTGTCATGCCTCCAAAAGGTCGTGGGTTCAAATCTTGTGTCCCATGATTAACTGAACATGGTGAGCTCAAAAATTCTAGAGTCGTAGGCTCTAATACAACTTTTGGATTGAGTTCATCCTTTTCTACGGATGAAAACTCTAGCTACGTACTGTGCACAGAGAGATGTCATGTTCTCCTCCTAGCCACGCTCGATTTTATTGTCATGTTCTTGAGAGAGAGAGACTACTGAGTGTAGTGTTTATAATCTCTCTAATCATAGAGATTGCTCTCTCCTCCCTTCTACCAAATGGGCATAATGCACCTAGTGATGCCATGTGGCATCTATGCCACCTCACTCAAGAGAGTGCATCCATAATGTGGCATTCCCACTACCCATGTTGTACAACTATAAGTGATACAACATGTAAGAGTGCACAGTCAAGCACAAAGATCACTAGAAGAGGGAGGAAAAGTGGTAGAAAATATTTTGCGAGAGGAACAAGAAAGCTACATCCCCTTAACTAAATCTCATTCTCCTTTACACTAGTGATCTTCTTCTCACTTGGTACACCATCCTGGAATGATGCACCAATCTCAAAGGATATTCCCTCACCATCTCACCCATGTGTAACTTCAGTTCGCTACAATTGCACCTTGAAACATTATGGTACAACATGGGGCACTATCGACAAGATGCTTGGTACATTGATCCCTCCACCTCTATATAAGAGGACCGAAGAGCAAGAACGAGAGAAGAATATAATAATCAGAAGAGACAAATATAGATAGCATCATCGAGATGTTTATGGCTACTAGAAGGTTGGAACCATGACGTAGACTGCACACAGCATAGTGAGATTGCTAGATTTCATAATCAAAGGACAACACTAAGACACTACCTAGAGAAGTTGTTGAGATTTTGGTGATTGACAGAGCAAGATAGAGCTAGAGAAGGATTGACCGAGTAGAAATCAGTAGCCATTGTAGAAGGAGAGATCCATTGAGAGCCGTGAGATTTTTATAGTGTGCATTCGACTGGCTTCCTCTTCACCAAATCTTTCTCCCTGAAGATCTCTTTGATCTTCTATATTCCTTGTAGGATTAGTTATGTGTGTGTGTCTGTTCATTCTACTTCTTTTCAAGAACTCTTACTCAAGCTCTTTCTCCCTCAAGAACCTCTTGACTTGTTAAGTTCTCAAGAGGATCAATTATGTAAGTTCAAACTGTAAGGTCTATTTGAGGGTTGTTAACTGGTAATAACGCCTTGTTCTACTATCAGAAGGGCGTTAACCGGTTAATGGGTTCTTGGGAGTGGTAGGGGTCTGTTAGACAGAGGCCCTGTACTTAGTTCCCAATTACAACCACATCAGATACGGAAGTATACTGAAACTTAGCAAGAGTTCATTATACTCAGACAATCACTGTCGCGTCTGTACTCGGTCATATGTAATGAATATACTCAATCACTTCAAAACTTAACTTATTGAAGACCTCCGAACAATAGTCAGGGTTCAGCCTTACCCGATAACTACCACAACAGTTCTACGGCCGGTGATACAGAGACGCAACCACTGAGAGACAACGTACTGAATCCCAACGTACAACTTAAGGTTCTTACTGTTAATTAGCTTTACCGTATAACGGCAGATCTCACGACCGAAACAACATCATCTCGCATAGTGCTAGAACTACTAACCCCTTCACACAGACCTTACTAACTATCCGTCAAAACATTCCAAGAAGATTACTTATCTCAATACGTATGCCACACTCACAGCAAGATTCGCAGACGATCCGTTCAGACCTCAATAGAGGAGTTACTAAAAAAAAAAGGGGACGAACTCACAACCGTAATTAAGGTTAACACATCGTAGTGCAGTTAAAGATCAGACAAGTAGTTACACAGATCACTCAGACAACTCAGGAAATCACCAACAAAAACTGACTTAATGTTTAGACAACTATGACAAACAGTCTGATGATTCCTCCCCAAAAATCGTGTCACCGAGCATCTCTTTTTCATTGCTTTATATAAGAATTTACAACTATGCGCGTAACAACCTTTCACGCGTGTGTTACAAAGATTTCCGTTATACTTGTCTCAATCTGGCGGCCGACTAACACTGGCACGCACGGTGGACTCGAACCCGCAAGTTCTTACAGAATTACTGCTCCTCGACTATTCCTTCTAAGTACATGTTTCGGGCTAATCTAAATGTACGGGCGATCTTTTTCTTAAGTGTTTCTAATAACTGTTTTAGAGTTTCGGGTTCTACTAACTGTGCATCTGTTCTAACAGAGCTTAGAGCTATGGCCTCGGTGAGCAAAATTTCTTCCTAGGTTTGCAAAAAGGTTTCCTGTAAATAGAACTCATTGGCCATTGCAGCATCTCGGGACGTCTTCATGTCAGCTAGTTGCTTCTGCATATCAATTACACGGTCCTTCTGATTGCTTACTTGATTATCCATTCTTTCGAGTTGTTGGTTCTGAAATTCTATCGTTCTGTAGTAAGCATCTCTTTCTCTTCTAATACCTGCTATCTCCTTTTGTACTTGAGCCTCTTTTGTCAAATAATGTTTAAGTATATTGTTTACCTCTGATAATTCTTCTTTTCTTCTATGAAGTTCTTGTTCCTTTCTCTTAACTTCCCTTTGATGTTCCTAGTGTTGCTGGTCTGTCTCGCGTAGCTAAATTCTGGTCTCTTCCAGCAGATTACCTAAGGAAATTCTGGCATCTTCTGTGTCTTTGAGTGTTTCCTTTAGTTTAGTTATCTCTACATCGGCAGCAAGCAATAACTCCTCTTTTTCGTGAATTGCTGCCAGGGCCTCATCCCGTTGAGTTGTGATGTTCTCCTCTTCTTGTAGTCTGATTTGCAATTGCTGTACTTGTTCAGTGAGCGAATGATTTTCAGCCTTTACCGCCTGTAATTCCTCTTGTAGGGGGCTAATATCAGCCTCTAATATGTCTACTTTGTGCTGCAACTCGGTTTTGATGTTATCTGTGACCTGTCTTAGTTGGGCTGGCAGTTGTTGTGATAGATTAATGACAAATTGCCCCATTGATGCTAGCTCAGAGAATACCTGGATGGACAGTGGTGGGAGAGGATGATGAGGTTGGGATGAAGTATCGGTGAGCAGTTGCTGGGAGTTCGGTGGAGAGTAGTTAGGGGATGACGCTGACGAATCTGCTTGTTGATCTGGTGCATTGGGTTCAATGGGATGGATGGGGTTAACTAGATTTTTCGGTGGTAGCTTGGGAGGGGTAGAGTCAGTGTTGTTTACCTTATCCATGGTCTGTTGTTCAGTTTCTGCGTTGTTGGTATCTGTTGCCTCTACTGCCTTAAGCAGTCTATCCAGTGCTTCCTTAGCAGCTTTTTGTTCGTCTATCTGCTGCTCTTCGTGATTTTGTTGCTGTGATACTTTTTCGGTCGAGATTGTTTCTGTTTCGGTTTGCTCTTGTTTTTCTTGCTGCTCCGATGATGATGACTATGCGGATGACTCATGCTGCATAGATGTGGCTGTGTCGTGGAATGTGTCTTCTTCTTGCTTGTCTACTTCTTTATCTTCTTCTTCATCTTTTCCGGTGGAGCTCTGTGCCTCACTTTCGGATGAGCTGATCCTGATTCTTTTTTTGTGGAATAGTTGGTTGATTTCTTCTTCGTCTTCTTCATCTTCGTCTTCGAGAGGTTGTACTGATTCTTCATGTCTTAGGACAGGTCCTCGGGGTGGTGGTTGTGCGGCAAGGATGGCCGGAAAGAGAAATGATAAAATGTGTGGTAATCTAGATCTCGGGGTTGCGCCCTTATTCACATGTTTCATAATTGCCACACATTCTTTGTGTATGCGAGAGAAAAAATATGAAGCAAAGTTTACTGGCTCTCTGGAAGCTAAATCTAGGGCTGAGTAGAATGGGCGTGAGATGCCGTAAGTTCGCTTTTGGAGGTTCAGGATCGCTACTAGAAATTGAAGGGCAGATCGTTCGGGTTCCGGTCTACAGAGAATTGCGTACTCGTTCGATGAATACCTAGGAAATAATTGTATCATGGTGGCTACGGGAAGGTTTGGGCCATTCTGTCGGCCTTGTGCAAGAAGTCAAAACGACTCCGTGAAGGATTGGATGGTGATTACGGTTCTTGTGGGCAGGGATGTGATTGGCCAACGCTGCTCGATAGCAGGTGTGTTGGCGATGGCGGATATAATGTGAGCAAAGAACGGGTGGGATTCCGCTGAATGCCATGGTAGTTTAGCAAAATTTGCAAGCCCACGAATGCATAGGAACTCGCCTACGTGGACAGGGAGTCTTCACGGAAAGCGGTGTAATTCGCTAATGCTTCCATGGCACACAGGTTGATAGCGGATACAAACACTCAGAGCACAGGGTAAACACAGAATACAATCGCACAAGCACAATAGCGTTTTTTCGGCGACTGGAGAAGGTTGAGTAGATGCTTTGTCGGGAAGGGTACTGAAAATCACTTAATCATGGCGCGGTATTGAGATGATCAATTCTGAACTTTGGTGTGCATACATGAACAGCTGGGAAGGGCAGGGCGGCTTTTGACATAAATAGGTTTCAAAACGCGGTTATTTACAAACTTATATTATTAGACTCACAAAAAGAAAAAGTGAAAAAGAAAAGAAAACGCCAAACGGCGCGAAATGTTTCAGTGTGGATTAGAGACTTGTTGATACGGCCTCAACTTTGATCCATTTATCACCTTTGGGAGGGGTATTCCGGTCAAAGTGGTCAACCGAAATGTTGCTGGCCCCACTTGTTCAGCAATTCGAAATGGGCCAAACCAGCGTAACTTAAATTTACCAACAAATCGATTCGACTTTGCATTATAAAAAAGTACAAGTTGCCCCACCGAAAAGACTGGAGTCTTTAGATGTCTGTCATGTGTTTGAGCTTGTCTTAGCTGAACTTCTTGAAGAGTCATGAAACTGTGCCATCGTTGCTCGTCTAATTCTCTGAGTGTATCCAACCGGAATGACAGAGATTCTTCTGGTAGTAATTTCTGATTGATGGCTACTCGTAAACTTGGCACAACTATCTCCATCGGTGCTATAGCTTCCAATCCATACGCTAGTTTGAAAGGTGTTAATCCTATCGTTACCTTATATGTAGTTCGGTATGCCCATAAAACTGCAGGCAATAGTTGATCCCATCTTTTCGGTTCTTCTATGATCAATTTCTGAAGCATATTCAACAGAGTTTTGTTTGTACTTTCAACCAGACCATTAGCACGAGGGTAATATGGAGAACTAAATTTATGAGTGATCTGGAATGAATGTGTAAGTACCTTCATCAAGTTGTTGGCAAAATGCGTGCCTTGATCTGTAACAAGTTCAAGCGGTAAACCAAATCTTGGAAAGACATCTGATAGTAGGCACTTTGCTACCGCAACAGCTATAGCAGACCGTAAGGCCCAAGCTTCTTCCCATCTTGTTGCATAATCAGTACATGTTAAGATATAACGATTATTACTGAGGATTGCTGGTGGTGTAATAGGGCCAATGAAATCTAAACCCCATTTCTGGAAAGGTTCTAATGGCAGAACAGGTTGTAGAGGGAAGTAATGGCGTGGTAATGGTTGTCCAGATCTTTGGCAAGTATCACAAGTTTTGGTGAATTGCAAGACATCCCTATACATAGTGGGCCACCAGAGTCCACTCTGCAGAATTTTCTGGTGTATTAAGTCTGCAGCAAAATGACCACCGGAAGGAATTGAGTGAGCCAGAGTAATAACTGAATTAACTGCGTGTGGAGGAATACAACGAAGTAGAATCCCAGTATTATCGACATAATATAAATCTCCAGTGACCAACTGAAATCTACGACTGAACACTGCAATTTTCCTGCGTATCACAGTAGAAGTCTGAGAGGGGAGGCATCCATCAGTAAGGAAGGTCAAGATCTGATCATAATATGAAAATGGGGTAGGTGGGTCTGCAGAATCTTCATTAATTGGTTCTGACACATAAATTGCAAGTGTTGTGTCATCTACACCGACCGAAGCTTCACCGGAATCTAAGCGAGACAGAAAACCTGCTAAGGCATGTGAACTTCCTGGTCGATGAATAACTTCGTAGTCAAATTCTTGTAAGAGCAGAACCCATCGTGCTAGTCGACCTCCTAGATGTTGTTGCCAAACTAGATAAACAAGTGCAACATGATCTGTATGAAAAGTAAATTTACGGCCCAGCAAATAGTGTCTGAATTTCTTGACCAAATATACTAGTCCTAGACATTCTCTTTCTATGACAGAATAATTTCTTTCAGCAGGTGCCAATCTACGGCTAGCATAGTACACTGGTCTGAACCACTTATCTGTTTGTTGCATTAAAATGCTCCCAATTGCTATATCTGAAGCATCGACGAATACATGAAAGGGGTGGTCCCAGTCTGGAGGCTGTAAAATAGGAACTTGTGTTAATAAACACTTTAGACGATCAAACGCTATCTGACATTCCTGGGTCCATTCAAATTGTCGAGGAGTCTTGATGATTAATTTGTTTAGTGGTACCGCTAAGTGAGCAAGCCACCGTAAGTGTCGTCCATGCCATCGTACTTGGCCCATGAAACGCATTACTTCCTTAGGGGTGGTGGGCACTGGAGCTTCTAACACAGCTAATATTTTATCTGGATCCACCTGTATACCTTGTGCAGATACAATGTGGCCAAGTAGCTTGCCACAAGTGACCGCAAATACAGACTTGTTTGGGTTCAAACAGAGTCTGTATTCTTTGCATTTCTCAAAACAGCACCGTAGATGGAACAAATGTGCTACCATCTGGCAAAATAATGAAAAATCATCGAGATATACTTGCATGAACGTGGTAAGGTAAGGGGAAAATATTTCTTGCATGCATCTTTGGAAAGTACTAGGAGCATTACGTAAGCCAAACCACATAACAGTACATGCGAACACACCCTTGTTGGTTATGAAGGCGGTCTTCGGTATATCCTGCTCAGCCATTCTAACCTGATTATATCCACTGTACCCATCTAAAAATGAATACATTTCATGTCCTGCTACTCTATCAAGCATGGTGTCCAGAAAAGGTAGCGGGAAGGGATCAGGTACTGTAGCGGCATTCAATTTCCGGTAGTCTACACATATTTGTAGCTGCTTATTTTTTTTAGGCACAATAACGATTGGCGAGATCCATTCGACATGCTCTACTGGTACAATGAATCCAACTTTTAACAGCCTATCAAGTTCTACCTTTACCTGTGATGCATAATTTGGGTTCATCCGATAGCTGGGTTGTTTGATCGGTTTTGCTTCTGGCTTCAGCATGACCCGGTGTTGATAGATGCGCGGGTCCAGACGCTTCATATCTTTGTAATCCCAGGCAAATACATCAGAGAATTCTCTGAGAAGCTGAAGTAAGTCTGCTTGAAATTTTTCCGGTAAGTTTTCCTTTATCTTTACAGGATGCGGATGGTCTTCATCTCCTAAATTATAAGTCATCAGCTGATCTTCTGGGACATAGAATTGTTGGGGTTTCTCTGTATCATCCACTGGCTTAAAAAGTTGTTGTAATTTGTCGTCATCTATAGCAGTAGTATCTTTGGTGTTGCCTTCTTCTGCTACAGGCATTACTCTACAAACTGTCGGATTCCAATTATCTACAAGAGCTTGTAAATCGACAGTTCCTAAGGAGACCAGACCAATATTGTTCTTTAAAAACTCTTCTTCTTCATCATCTGATAGTCCGTCTAGCATATGAACTGGTTCTGCGAAATACGGTCTAGCATGCAATTCACAGGGTTGTATGGCGTCTAATTTTACAACACATTTACGATTTTTATCCTTGAACGTGAGCTCCTGTGCGGACCAATCTTGTATCACCTTAGCTTGCTTCAGCCAAGGGTGATCGAAAAGGAGATTATAATCTAGGGTGGATTCCGGTAATTCTAAGACGACAAAGGTCATCTAGAATGTGGTGCCCTGCAGAGTTATTGGTATATTACGGACAAGTCCTACTGGATGGACTCTAGACTGGTCGGCCATTCTAACAAAAAATTGGACTGGTTCGATTTCAGTCCATCCTAGTTTCTTACACAGTGCAACAGTGGCAATATTCACACCAGATCCTCCATTAATTAATACTTGCGTGATTCTATGAGCTTTATACCATACTGTAATCAGAGGAACTGAGTGATCGACAGTAGAGTCAGGTTCTGGTTGGACTGTTGCGGTTGCTAGAATACAGGACGGCACAGGACTGAATTGTTGCTGGAATTGTTGTCGGACTCCTGGTACTAGTGCTAGCAGTTGTCCAAGGGGTAGTGTGATGGATGCTTTGGATAGAATCTCCCAGGCTTTTTTGTGATTGAGTTGTATGTTCTACAGATTCTGAAGTTGAGGCATTGTCAGACTCCTGGTACTAGTGCCAACAGTTGTCCAAGGGGTAGTGTGATGGATGCTTTGGATAGAATCTCCCAGGCTTTTTGTGATTGAGCTGTATGTTCTACAGATTCTGTTGTTGTTGTTGTTGTTGTTGTTGTTGTTGTTGTTGTTGTTGTTGTTGTTGTTGTTGTTGTTGTTGGTGTTGTTGTTGCCCGTTCATTGTGCTGATGGTTGTATCGTGACTATCTCCTGTGTTCTGAGGTTGAATATCTGAATCTTCAGAATCTGTCTCCTCAGCCTGTGTACTTTCCGGTTCGATAATTTTGCTTAGTATGTTGCGAATCTCGGTTTCGAACAAACTTCCTTCCCTTTTGAAGTCAACCGTAGGAAGGCTTACTCCTAATAGCGGTGACTGGGTTGAAGATTCACCAAAAATTGGTAAACTGTTATCGGAAAACTGCACCGAAATATCACCGGAGCGTCAACAATTTTGAATCTTTAATCAAAGTGGATAAGCTCTGTTGACAGTATACGGGAAGAAGCAAGTACGGACACACATGCAGATCTAGCACTAAGGCAACCCTTCATTTTTTTTCAAAACCCTTACATCATTTTTAAGTGATTCTCATCACTAAAAACCCTTGTAAATATCATTTTACCTTTTTGTAGCTCCATTTTGTACAAGCCGAGGAGTCCTCGAGCTTGGGGAGCCTTAGAAGTAGTTGCCTGCCAATTTTCATAATTTTTAGATCTCGTTTGAGCCCTCAAATAAGCCCTGGAACCTAATTTTTAACTAGGCCGGGCACTAGGTCTGGACAGGGCCAAAGCTAGTCAAAAACTATAAATAGAGCTAGAGAGCTCATTTTTGGCTAGCTTCTTGTAGTTTGAGCTTGTATGAGAACTTGGTTGCAATAGAAGTGATTCCATTGTCTTACTCTCTTTGTTCTTGCCGTGTGTGCGTGTGTGCGTGTATGTGTGTGCATGCTTGTGTGCTTCTCACTCACGCACTTGTGCTTCCACTTGCTCGTGGTCTTCATACCATCCTCACGTCTCCCCGGATTGACATTAAAGGAGGTGCTACTCACCGCTGAGCTACACCAAATTTTGGCGCCGTTGCCGGGGATCGAGCTTTGAGGACGAGTGTGTGATGGTAAGACGTAGAGAGGACGCGTTGGAATGGTAAGTAGTAGGTAAATTTCTGATTTTTCTCCATCCCCATCTTCATCTTCATCTCCTTCTCCATCTCCACCTCCACCTCCTTCTCCACTACATATTCCCTCTTCCTTATCATTCCCTCATTTGTTGTGTGCGAGCTTGAGAGAGAGCGAGTGTGTGTGCTTGTCTTTGTGTGTTTTTTGCATGTTTCTTGCAGGTGGCAGCTCCATCATCATCTCCAGCAAGCTCAGCAGGTACAAAATTTGTCTGCACAGTCCCCGAGGCGTTGAGCTCGACCTATCGCGACACTCCAAAAATTTCACCCAATCACGATTCTGAGTGCACCACGACACTGCGCAGGCCTAGAGCTCCCAGGATCACTAGACAGAACAGAAAAATTCACCATATCCCGAGCTATCGCGACACCTCACGACCTATCGCGACACCTCGACCTATCGCGACACCTCAACCTATCGCGACACCTCACGACCTATCGCGACACCTCACGAGCTATCGCGACACCTCACGACCTATCGCGACACCTCGCGACCTATCGCGACACCTCACGACCTATCGCGACACCTCGACCTATCGCGACACCTCACGACCTATCACGACACCTCACGACCTATCGCGACACCTCGACCCGACCTATCGCGATACACGGCCTTTAATGCAGGAAAATTTAGGGTTATTTTTTGAGTGATTGGAAGGGTAGTTGAGCTTAATTTTAGGCACCTTGGTATAACTTTAGAACCTTGGAAGTGGGCAAAAGGCCTAGAAACCAGAGAGGGATCTCCTGAACCCTGAGAGCCTGTTTTGACCCTTTAGTGCCTGAATGGTCATAACTTGACCATACGGACTCCGATTGATGAGATTTTGGTCTCGTTGGAAAGCTCGTTGAGAATCCTACGTGGACCTCGACTGGTTTTTGTAAGAATCATACGCGGAGTTTTAGAACATGCATTTTTAAGTTGACCTTTAGGTGGAACTAAGTGGTTCTCAGATTCAGGGGGTACAGTGAGTTACTCCAGGGGGACTGAAAATATTGATGTGTGTTTTCCAATTACTTGTGGTAATAGAGCTATACTAACGGGTGAGCTTTTGCAGGAACTTTGTGTGCACTCAAGGCAATCCAAAGCAAGCTAGCAAGGGTGAGTATCAAGCTTGGGAGAAGGCTTCCTGGGCTTGTGTAGCAGTCTGGTCAACCAGCTAATTGAGGTTGGAAGATCTCTCAACCCTCCTTTGTCAATTCCTAGCTTAGGCTAAGTACGACTTAGGTGTGGTAATTAATTAGGGCAACGTTAGGCACGAATCAAGTCCAAGAGTATTAATCAACCAAGTGCAAGAAGTAAATAGTTCCTAAGTGCGAAAACCCTAAGGGACAAAAGGTAAACGGGAATCGATCACTTATCAAGTGCGGAAATTCACTTAAGTACTCCTGACGACGCGATTTCAGACAAGACCATAAACATAATATTCAACTCAAAAGAACAAAGTGATTGGTGCAAAATTAACTTGCAACGGGAGTGTGCTTGAGTCCAAGGGGGTAAATAAATCAGGCATATGAACCTTAGATCAGGCAGACACTTAGGCCGAGACAGACAAAGCCTCAGATCTTCTGAAGCTAGTGTCAATCACACTGCCAGATCTTGGGCCCAGCAGTTGAGTGATTACCCATACACTCCCAGATCAGAAACCAGTGATTCTGAGATGTCCTATCACATGGAGAGACCAGTAGGTAGTTCAGGGTTGGCTTATCTAGAAAAGACAGAGGGACCTTACAAGACTCAATTGGAATATATCAGGACGAATCGTCTAGGTGCTCGCATCTACGAAGATGGACTGAGAAGATCGGTGGTCCAGATTAAGAACCCCGATCAACCCCATGGATTAGACCACCCGGTAGTCAAGTTTGAGAATGGAGCATACCTAGATAAAGAGGGAACTATATATGTAGTCACCACTCTTCCTGATAGAACTGATGAGTTTGGAAATGTGATTGCGGAGACCGACATGGGTGATATAGAGCAAGGGAACTTAGAGAGAGAGCCAAGAACTCCCCGTGGTAAATCTGTCTTGACCAGAATCCTGACTCCAGAGTGGATTCCACAGGATAATAAAAGCATAGATCTGCTTTTAAACCGAGAAACCGATGAGGCTTTTTGGAGATATAAATCTTCTCAACCTCAGGAAGTGAGTGCCCTCACAATCTATGAGTTTAAAGACCCTGATAGCCCAGGCCAAGTAACCTACCTAGACAATGCATCAGAGAGAATCTTCGTGGTCATTGAGCATGGCAGACATGCCTACACATGGAAGGGTGAATTTGTTTTTCCCCAACCAAGGTCTAATGTGTCCTTTGGTCACCAAGGAGCTGGGACCTCCCAAGCTCATGGGGCTCAAAGAGATAGAAGTAGAGACAAACCTGAGGTAAGTTTTGCCAACTCCCTGGGAAGAGAAAGGACGGGAACAGAAAGGAATAGAGTGGAACCTGAGAGACATAGAACCCCATGGAATCAAAGGAATATTGATGATTTTCCTTTGCCAAGGCCGAGAGAACACACTAGGACCCTGCAACCAACTCAACTGGTGAAGTCCATGAAGAATTACTTCGATGGCACGAGAGACCCTTATGACCATGTGGCAGAATTTTGGCAAGTATTGAAAGCTGAACAGGTAGAGGACCTATTCACACAATATAATGCTTTCGGTCTAACCCTTAGGAACACTGCCCTTACGTGGTTTCAACCACTAAATGAGAGGCATTTCAGAAACATAGACCAGCTCTTAGAGGCATTTATTGTTGAGTTTTCTAAGAGTGGAATCAGGCATAACACCTCCTCACTAATTCACAGCTTCAAACAAACACCTCAAGAGACGGTCAGACTAGCTGGAAGAAGATTTAGACAGTACCTGGAGAGATGCCCGATGCCGGAGTTACCCACACCAGCCAAACAAGTGGCCTTGTTCCTAGATGGATTGTTGAGCACTAAGCTCAGGTTATATGTGTACCTGAAGGACCCCAGAACGATAGAAGAGTGCGTGCGCATGTGCATAGACATTGAGGACAATCTAGGTGAGGAATTAGAACTATCAAAAATCTATAAGGATTCTGATAGCTCTAGTAACCTGACATCTGGTCAATCCACATCCATCGAGGAACTTGCAGAGAAGGTAGCCCAAAAACTAGGTGTCTCTAGCAAGCAAATTCCTAGATTTGCCCCAGTTAAGCAGTGTTACAATTGTGGCGGTGACCATATGGCAAGTGTATGTCCCATTATGGCCCAACCCCAGGCGAATCCTAGTAGCCAGTATTGCACCATAGAGCGCCAGTACACCAACCACACTGCACAAGACTGCCCATATAACAAACAAACTGTTAGGCAAAATTATCCTCAGCCATATCCACAACATGGTAGATACCAGAATCAGTACCCATCACCACAATACAACAGACCACAGCAAACTTATCAGCCACCTTATCAAGGGTAGCAGAGACCTCAACCAGTCCTAGTGCAGCAACCCCCTGCTCCAACCAATGTGATCCCAGTGAAATATGCATCTACTGAAGAAAATCCGAATAGAGCCATAGTCCCAGTCACCCCATTGCTATCAGACAGTGATCCAAGTGACCATAGTTTTGACTCCACACATATTGATAGCCCACAGGCTTACTACATGCAGTCACCCGAGCATAACGAGTCATACTATTATGAGGACCCAAGTGAAAATAGTGGGGAACCTGAGTATTCTAATGTCATGTACACAAACCCCAACTCTAGACCTCAACCTAGGCAGGTACGCCCCCATTTCCTAGAGGACCATGCTTCAGATGTCAGGGAGATCACCTTATACGTGATTGTCCACTACCTGCCCCGACACAACCTCAACCAGTAACCATTCAGGGTTTCTGTCAAGACTGCGGGAAAGAACATCTCCTACGAGATTGCCCAAAGAACCCTAATAACATGCCTAAAATCACTCCTATCAATGTCGTTGGGTTAGTTGTAGACTCCACAGGGAGTGTGACTTCCACTGCACCTGTGCAGGTGATCACAAGAGCCCAGGCACTTCAACAACACCAAGGTGTTGGTCAGGAAAAGAGCCCCGAGGTGAGTGAAACAGAGAGCATAACCAAAAAGAGGACTAGAGCCTGGAAGGATAGTCGTGAAAGAATGAAGAGGCAATGGGGAAAAAAGATAAACGAACTTGAAGAAAGCTTGAGAGAAACCAAGGCAAAAATCATAGAGATCACATCTCAACCGCACTCCCACACACTTCCACCACTACCATCCCCATCACCCTCCATTCCTCCACCCTCTAATACACCCCACGTAACCCACCCACCACCCCGAGTAGGATCAGTATTAGCTGACCCCACTCCTAAAGGCTTGGACATGATGTTCAAGGCCTATCAGGCTCGACTTCAAGAAGGACCAACAGCTGCAAACCTAGACAAGAGTTACCCTAGAGCAGATTTAGAGATTGAACGGATGAAAATGTGCATGAAAATGGTAGAACAAGCTCAAGCTATACTTGAGACTAGTCAAAAGTTCAATCAGACAAACTCTATCAAGCCGGATTTGCATTTCCAAGGCTTACTAGAAAGATTAGAGCAGTTGGTAAACAAATCACAAGTTTCTTTACCTCCACAAGCTCAACCAGTTGTTGAAAGAGGAAGCTCACCACCAATGGGAGCTTATGTTCCTAATTCCACGGATGCTGGAATACCTCCTTCAATTCAACAGTACTCTCAAGAGTTCTTGCGGGAAATACAAGAAGAGAAATGGGCCAAGGAGAAGGGTGATTCCCCTCCTATTCCTGAGATTGATGATCTTCATGATCAATTTCCCCAAGACATTCCGTCTATCTATGGAGATCCAACAGAGCAACAAGAGGATGAGAGATTAGATTTTGAATCTAATTCTTTACAAGAGTTGCCTCATTTCACAGGCCCATGGGAATCTGAATCTCTCCAGATCAGAGCCCCCACAATATTGGTAAGAAATGAAGACTCAGTGATTCCAAGAAACACTGATGTTGTGAAGAACACTAAGGTTCAATGTCATCTCACTGTAGAGGAGCTCCTCAAGGCAAAACCGGAGCTCTGGAATCATGTGAAGGATCAGGTTCCAGAACTTGAATCCAATATACCAAAAGTAGGCTCTAAGCAAAAAGTTCTAGAGATACCTCTCGACAAGATAGGGGACATGAGCGAAGGTGAAGAAGGTAACACTTATCTTCCGATCTCCTATCAAGGTTACACAACCAAAGCAATTGTGGATTCGGGTGCTGGTGTTGCTATTGCGACCACCTCCTTGTGGAAGCGATGGGGCAAACCCACCTTAAGACCAACGAGAATGAAACTTCAAATGGCAGATGGTCATTTTGAAAGACCTCTCGGATTGCTTGAAGGGATAACTCTAACCACTTGTGGCGTAGAGTTTGAACATACATTTGCTATATGTGACTTTGAGAAAAATAATGTTTACGAGATGATCCTAGGAAGACCCTTCATACGACAATTGCAAATAGTACAGGATTGGGGAACCAACTCCTTGTACTTACAGCACTTAGGGGTCACCACCAAGGTCAATCTGAAGGATTACACCTTCAGAGATGTACCACCCCTACAGTGGAATCCTATCCACAAAGCGGAAGAAGATTCTATCTCCGTGCATTCTGGAAGTTCACCTGAACCATCCTGGCTGCATGAAGATACTCACTTGTGGATGTGCAAGGTCGCGGAGGAAGAGGAAAAGCGCCTAAAAGCGAGAGAAGAAGGAACTCCCCCAGGAGATAGACCAGTAAAAGACCCAGCCTATACACCGATGATATTTCCAGATGAGGAATTTGAGCCTCATGGTTGGGCAGAAATCTTAGCTACCATGGACATTGCAGTCAATGAGGAACAATGGACACCCCATTGTGATGAGGAGGGTTATGATATTTCAGTGTTCATGTGTCAGCCCTTGTTGGAAGAGTGTGATCCTAGTGAGTTCATAGAAGAAGAAGAGAATGACGATGATCTAGAATCCATTGTGATGGATACTTACTTTGACTCAGAGGAACACTACTTAGAGGACATAGGAATGTTAACCCAAAAAGAAGAAGAACCCCTTGCGAGTATTAAAACGATAAATTCAAAGAAAGGAAGTGAAGGAGGTCAAAAGAAAAAGGAAAGAAAAGCAGTGAGACAAGAAGAGGAAGAATCATTATTTGAAGTACCAGAAAATTTCAAGAAATATGAAGTGGAAGACCGGAAAATTTTGGTACGAATGCCTAAGAGAGAGACCATTATGGGAGAAGCATATGACAATAAAGAAACGACCAAAAAAATTGTAGTGACCATTGAAGGGAACGAAGAACGATGTACGTACATAGGAGATGACCTAAGTGCCAAAGAAGAAGCAGAGCTTGTAGCTCTATTAAGGGAATATAGGGATGTGTTCGCATGGCACTATAGAGACTTGAAAGGAGTAGATCTAGAGATTTGCTCTCATACGATTCCGATGACCGCTGATGCCAAGCCCACCAAACAAAAGCCCTACACATATAATGACAATTATGCAGCCAAAATAAAAGAGGAAATTGACAGGCTAATTGAAGCTGGATTCATCTATGAGATTGAGCACACTGAATGGGTGTCCCCCATTGTAGTGGTGCCCAAGAAGAATGGGAAATTGCGAGTGTGCATTAACCTTAAAAAAGTTAATGCCGCTACGATCAGAGATAGTTATCCACTTCCAATCACCGAACATCTTTTGGAGCGTGTGGCAGGCAAGGAAGTTTATAGCTTCCTTGATGGATTTTCAGGTTACAACCAAGTAGCCATTGCCCCCGAAGATCAACACAAAACGGCCTTTGCCACAGAATGGGGAATCTTTGCATTTCGTGTGATGCCATTTGGGCTCACCAATGCACCTGCAACTTTCCAAAGGCTCATGTGTCATGTCTTCAAAGAGTTCTTGCGAAAGAGCTTAGAAGTATATGTGGATGATTTATGTGCTCATTCCCAAGAAAGAAGTTACCACATCCCTGAGCTCAGACAAATCTTCAACAAGTGTAGAGATTATCGAGTGTGTCTGAACCCAGAGAAGTGTGTGTTCATGGTACGACAAGGTAAGATCCTAGGTCACATTGTTTCTAAGAATGGAATTTCAACAGATGAAGACAAAGTAAGAGCAATAGCAGAGTTGCCCAGACCAAGGAATGTTAAAGAGGTACAAGCCTTTATGGGCCATTGTGGATATTACCGTAGGTTTATCCACATGTATGCCATCATAGCTAAACCTCTTTATGGGTTGTTAACAAATTTTGAGTGGAGCGAGGAATGCAAGACTTCCTTCAACGAGCTGAAGAGACGTTTGTGCACAGCACCAATATTGACTACTCCGGATTGGAGCAAACCCTTTCATGTCCATGTAGATGCCTCCAATCATGCAATAGGATGTGTGCTAGCACAACCCACAGGTGAAGGAAACCTAGATTTGCCAATAGCATATGCTAGTAGGCAATTAAATGCAGCTGAGCGAAATTATACCACAACGGAGAGGGAAGGCTTAGGCATGGTATATGCTGTGAAGAAGTTTAGACACTACTTATTGGCCAATAAGTTCAAGTTTTTCACTGATCATCAAGCTTTACTATATTTGGTCAATAAACCTTGCAATACAGGCCGCTTAGTACGATGGTTCCTCTTACTAATGGAATACAACTTTGAAGTTGTTGTCAGGAAAGGTAGAACCCATCTTAGGGCAGACCATCTTTCTCGCATCACTTCAGGAGAGCCACCGCAAGGAGTGTCTGATGAATTACCCGATGCTTATTTGTTCAATTTAGAAGTTGTTCCTAAATGGGCAAATAAGTTGGTACCAGTCCTAACTTTCGGGCCTGCAAATAAAAATGTTAAAACAAGCAAAGAGGAAATTGTAAAATCACTAAAGTATCAAATATTGGCCGGGAGTATGTACAAGCAAGATGCCGAGGGCGTATTAGCTTGTTGTGTCGAGGATGATGAACATGCTAGTTGGTTGCAACAAGCCCATGAGGGACTGCTAGGAAATCACTACCCTAAACAACGAACATTGCAGAATCTAAAACGTTTAGGAGTGTATTGGCCTAGCATGGACAAAGAAATACAAGAGTGGATCCACAATTGTCCAGTGTGCCAGAAGAGACCCCCAGTGGAACATGCCACTCTTTATCACGTGTCATTAATCCCAGATTGGAGTGCTCCATTGGTCGAGTTCATGAGATCGGGAACATTACCCAATCAGGCTAGTCTTGCAAGAAAACGGAGCATGGAGCAAGAGACTCAAGACTATGCCTTAGTAGGAGACAACCTATATCGAAGAGGCAAGGATGGTTACCTAAGACTGTGCGTTCATGAATCAGACTATTTGAAAGTCTTAGAAATTGCACACAGCGGTGCTGCAGGTGGACACTTTGGGCCTGACAGAGTAATTAAGACCATTCTATTCTCAAGACTTTGGTGGCCCACTCTTCATATGGATGCACATACTTATGTGAAGAGTTGTGACACATGCCAACGTGCCCAATATCCGATAAGAAAAGATGAAATGCCTTTAAGGCCAATGATGGGAGGACGTGCATTTTCAAAGTGGGGTATAGACTTTGTAGGTCCCATCAACCCCCCAGCTAGAAACTCCCATGCAGAATACATTATTGTAGCCACAGATTACCTTACAAAGTGGGTGGAAGTAAAAGCCACGACAAAGAATGATGCTCAAACGACGGCTAAGTTCTTATTCGAAAATGTGTTCACTAGATATGGGTTACCAATAGAGTTGGTTAGTGATAGAGGTACGCACTTCTTGAATGAGGTCATTGAAAATCTCCTTCAAGAATTCATGGTGATACATAAGAAGTCTGCACCCTATCACCCACAAGCTAACGGGCAAGCCGAGAGCACGAATAAGATCATGTGTAACGTATTGACGAAACTTGTAAATAATAAACGCTCGGATTGGGACAAACAACTTCATCATGCTGTTTGGGCATACCGAGTTGCTTACAAAACGGTACTCAATGCCACCCCATTTCAGATGGTCTTCGGACAAAATGCGGTGCTACCATTAGATTTCCTAATTCCAGCTTTAAGAGTAGCACAAGAGCATGAGTGGAATGGACACGAGTTGTCCTCTAGGATCTTTGATCTAGAGCGTTTAGGTGAGACGAGGCTACGAGCAGCAGCAGGCATCTATGCTGCAAAGAAACGGCAAAAGGCATACTTTGATGCCCATGTGAAGGATAAGGGCTTGAAAGCAGGAGATCTAGTTTTAGTCTACACATTGAAACAACACGCAAGAAAGCTAGAAAAGAGAGGCTACGGACCTATGATCATCAATAGGATCTCCACGAGTGGAGCAGTACAACTAGCCACTCTAAAGGGGGATGTCCTCCCAAACTATATTAGCGGATGCAGAGTCAAGCTTTATCAGGAACCCCTCACGGAGGAAATGCTAAGCCGACTCAATACTGCTAAGCAACGTAAAGAGGAGGAAAAACGAATTCGAGAAGAAGCACAGGCAGAGGCCTTAGAGCGTATCAGACGAATGAAGTTGAGGAGACAAGGGAGGGATCAGCCTATGACTGACACTCAAGAGTCTCCAGGCTATCACATGGCCATGTGTGAGACTGTAGGTGAACGTACCCATAAGATAGTGGACCGACGACCTTTTGTGACCCTAGAAATAGGACAAAGAGACCGCAGCACAAGCGTGAGAGCATTAACTGATTCAGGAGCAGCCACAAGTGCAGTTCGGCTTTCTTATTGCCAACAGCTGCAATTGGAGGTAAAACCCCTAGAAGCATATCTGATAGGATTAGGAGGTGTTGAAACCCCTTGCATGGGAGAGGTGGATCTTCCCCTCTACATACAAGAGGTCCTCATGCCAGCAAAAGTGCTAGTGTGTGAAGACGAGGATCTGACCGAACCTCTTGTCTTAGGCCAAGACTGGATCTATGATCACGCAGTCAACCTCAACCTAAGAAGTGGACTTCTTCAGGCTTGGGTAGGCCAAAGCCGTCTCACGATTGAATTAGAAAATAAAGCACTCAAACCAATAGAACAGGCACCAACTCCTGGTCCCTCCAGGAATCCACATGAAGATAACAATGTTGTGCTTGTCCAAACTTCTATGGTGCAGAGGAATGTCAATCTTACTGAAGGTTCAGGAGCCAAGAAGGAGTTCCTAACTGATCCAAAGAAGATTCTAAACGAGCAGACCGAACATCACTCTACACGAAGGAGGCCGCTGATCAAGAGGCAGGAGCGCCAACCCGTGCAACGTAGAGCACCTCGGGGCGCGAAGCAGATCTGGATACGCAAGGATGCGAAACCCACAACTCTAATAGCAAACTCTCAAGAAGACAAGAAACGAGCCTCACCGTCAAGGAACGAAGTTAAGAAGCCCCCTAGGATAACCCCTAGGCATACCATTTCTATTTGGGTCCCTAAGCGGTCAATGAAGGCTACCCCTAATGCTAGACAGATATGGGTGCCCAAGGCCTGCTTACAAGCCCAAATTACTTCACCTTCAGGCACTAGGATGAAGCAAGTTTCACAAGCACTCATGACCAACAACTCAGAAAATGAAAAGATACCTACACCTCTCACTATCCCCACTCCCATCAACCCTAGGAATGTCTGGAATGGGAACCCAAAAGGTCCCAAATACATCACACTCTCATACAGAAATCTTCACCTGTCTTTAGCTCTAAGAGCTACGACTCCTCTATCAAAGTGTGGAGAGTTAAACTGTGTACTAAACCCCCTGACCCTATTCTGTAAATCCGTCCACACTAACACAGGAGCATTCCGAGCCCATTGCATAACCAAAGTATGCATCTAGGATGACACTGACCTTTAATCACCACTCACACCTATCACAAACACTTCACCACTAACCACTGACTTCCGGGATTGTCATGTTAGTATTGTGAAGGGAACACCATTACATCTTGTTTCCTATGCAACACTAATGTGCCTTTTGTCGTCCAGCAGATAAGCAACCTACTCTCATGGCAACAGCGGCAGGCACAAGCTCTCAGGCAGGATCTGGTGTTCCAATCAACTGGGATGCCATGCCGGTGGAGGCCCCACCAACAGCTCGACCTGAGGAGTTCGTGAATGTGCGGAGGATTCCTATTCCAGATCCACCAAACGGCCTAACCGAAAGAGTAAAGGGACATTCTCACTGGTTCAATGAGATGCCAAGAGATTTGGGAGACGCGGATCATATCTGGGAATCCAAGATGGAATGTGGAGGAGTGTGGTGGACCTTCCAATTCTTCTCACGAGAATTCGAAGCATTGCAAAATGCAGCTCCACTTCAAGATATCTGGCAAAAAGCAGGATTACAAACTTATTTCAGTGCAGCTCTGCCTAAACCAGATTTCCTCAGGTGCTACTACCTAATTGCCACGCTGAAGCCGACAGGGGATAAGGATCATTCAGGCACATTCTGGGTGCCCTCCTTGTCAAATCTGGAGGAAATGAGAAAGTTTGAATTGAATGTTACTTTAATAAGGGAAGCACTTCAGATGTATGGCATGCATGTACCTTCTGACCGTGACCCCTTGATACCCGAGTCGATGAAAAGCAATAGAATCAAGAAGCTAAAAGAAATGTGCACCCTCACCCCCAACATCGCCATACCTTTGCGGATGTGTCTCCAACACTTCGCATTCCCGGCTCAGGACCGTTTCACCCAACCTCACAAGAAGATATGGTATGGGTTATATCTAGCAGAGACTGGAAGCTTGCCGATTAAGATGCCTGTATGGATCTTGGACCAAGTGTATGAGGCAGGCAAGCGGGGAGTGAGGAAGCCCACTTTACATGGTTGTTGTGCGCTGACAAGAATCATCTACAGATGTCTTGCATATGATGTGCCAGTTGCCCGAGCCCTAAAGTATGCACACTTGGAGCTATTCAAAGGGCGGAAGTCAGGGAGCCAGCCTGCAAAACGAATGCGTGGATCGCTCTCCCAGGTAACGATCCCTCAAGAAGCCACGACCGAAGCTTCTCCCCGACCAGAAGCTCAGGTCACACCTTTCACGATCCATCTTCAAGGAGTTCAAGCTAGGGAGGTGGTACAACCCGTTCCATCCGCCCTCCACTACCTACCGATGCAGAGTTTGCATCTATGGCCACCTTCACAGAAGATCCAAACTTCGATTTTGAAAGATTCTTGCAGACGGTCCCCCTATCCGACAGTGAAGATTCCCTTGACAATGTTGATCCGGGTACATCAGTCCAAAGAGAACAGCCACGGGGCGAGACCAGCAGAGTACATGGGGAAGAAGTGGCACAACATCCTCAGGACCCAAATACACAAGTTCAGGAAGGTGCACAAAGAAATGAACCAGAAGACAGTGGAGAAGAGGCCCCTGCCTACACGGCACAACTAAGACGGCTATACAAGACCATCAAGCAGGTACAGAGAAGACATAAGATGACAGAAGAGGCGAATAGAGCTCTAGTGAACCAGATGCTCCAAACCGAGAATGTCGACTCTCATTTTGTGGAATCATTGAATCTATTGGCAGAGACATGTGGGATCAAGGAAGCATTGAGGACAATGGTCTATCAAGAAAACCCTATCTATGATCAACGAAGGATTGATACACGGCCACGACGCGGGAAAATGATTCAAATGGAAGCCTCTACCGCCTTGCCTACTATAATTTCAGAGGATGTTCACATGACGAGCCCAAGTCCCACTGACGAACAAGAGGTAATTACTCACGTACCATCTCCACCGCCACCTTCCATCCACCCTTCAGAACCCTTCTCCACAATCCCTTCGGAACAACCGATATCCACCCATCATGAAACCATTGTACACACCTCCATTTTTACATCCTCCCCTTTACCCACATCCAGCACTTCCACCCAAATTTTCGAACCCCACACTGGTCATCCGGCCACCGATCAAACCATAATAGGTCACCCTTCCTATCTCCCCGCCCTTGGACAACCACTTGCCAATAGCCAGACCTCATCCCATCCTTTTCCATTCACCCACAGCCAAACCCTATCCACCACTCCCCTAGCAACTGCCTCACACTCAACCCAAGTCACACAACCCTCATTCTGGACAAACCTTGTAAATATACTCCAACAGGTGGATAATTATAATAAAAAGTCCCTTTCCCAACCCCACTCCCCCACATTCACTGCCACCACTATCACACCACCCACCGTTCCTGTATTCACAGTGCAAGAATCACACACTCTCACGTCCGATCCCATGGACATCTCACCTTCCAGGATCACCCACCACCACTGTTATTCCAACATCACCACGTATCATTTCACTCACGTCGCCATTTCCAAGCACTGTAGGCACAACATCCACTTTTCCCTTTCCCATCTCCCGACCCCTTGCATCTTCCACCTTTACCCCTGTACCCACTTCATTTAGTCATGCACTCAACACCATGCTCAAAGCTGCTGCCCAACTTAAACAGGAATACAGGTTACTAGAAGAAAACAATAAAGAACTCTGTACTTTGTCAACCCATCTCCAGGCACGTGTCACTGCCCTGGAGTTATCTAATACGGAATTACAGCAGGAGGTGACTACCCTCCAACAATATCAGGTGGAGCTCGAGTCCACACATGCAGAGAAGAGTAGGGTAACTGAAGAACAACTTAGAGATCAGCTAGCCCGTAATGCTAGACTACAACGAAACATGGCTCTACTCCGACGCCATTTAGTTGCTGCTCAAGAAGAAAACAAAAGACTACAACAACAAAATCAAGACAACCTCGAAGCAGCTATGGAAAATACTCCAGGGGCACCCATTGACCCGGCTAAATTCCAAGCCATCCCCTCGGAGAATATACAACAAATATTAGAAACCTATGCCACTCTCCTAGAAGCTCATGATCAGCTTGCTGACCAAGTCAAAGACCTACAGAAAGCCCAAGTGCCTGCACCACACCAACAAGAACCCAAAGAGATGGCCAACGCTGCAACCTCACCAGAGCCGGAATTATCAGTAGCCAGTGAAGTACTAGAGCTACATCAGCAGGTGGCCGAGTTAAAAATTAAGTTGCTACAATATGAACGACCCCCTTCCCCACCTGAGCAACCCATAGAAGAAGAAGCAGTTATCATTCCAGTGGAGGAAGCATTTGAAGAGAACTATGAGCCTCAACCTTTTCCCGAAGGCACAATCACTAAGGAGGGACAGGACACTTATGAGGAACCCCCATCGGCATGGATGAAACAGGTAGAAGAAATGGGGCAGACTCATGAAGAACGTATCTCCTACCAGATGTTGGCCATGAAGACCATTGAAGAAACCATACTTCAATCAGACTACTTCAGACATCTGGCCCCTAGAAGACTAATAACCAGCTCAGAATTACAATATAAGCCATACTTTGTACTGTTGGCAGACTACAACGCCGAGATCAAACGTAAGACCAACAAGTACCCAACTTTCGCAACACAATTTGAACCTGAGGACATTCCAGAGGAGGCGCGCAAAGGGAAAATACACCAACCCATCTGGAGGCAAAAGCTATTGGAAACCTATCCCGAGATGCTACGGACATGGGACCACGCATCCATGCATTTGAAGTATAACAATTGCTATGGACCAGTGCAACGGAGGAGAACATGGAAGTCATTCGCCATCAAAGTCAAGAACAACGCCAATTGCAAAGAATGGATCAATTACCCTGCCATTGCACCCCCAAACGGCACGCCTACTGTAGCCTACATGATGGCTACCATCAGACATTGGCTTCCACGCCTCCACCCTATGCCAGATGTGGCTGCCCAGATGATGCTCAAGATCTTTGATATGATGCAGGTTGTGCTCAAAACTTTCCGAAATGTCTGTCATATTCAACCTCCGATTCCTGGGTTTGTGAATGGTAATTATGACCTGCTATATGATATGAGCACCACCCCGAGCATACGAGTTGCTTATGCATGGCACGCACGCATCAGATATCTCCCTGCCTGCTACAAGCAAACTTTCGATGAAATGTTCACCACGGGGTTCTGGGAAGCACACTCAGAGGTGTTCGCGCCACGGCCCACCCATTTGTTACACCTCTTCGCATGCGAACAAACGATGCACTCAGAACTCTACACAACGCCACAACCGGACATACCGGGCCCAGTCAATTGGGAGACCCTCCAGAGAGACTTGGTTCGGGGACTACGCATCGAGGAACAAGAAGTGGCAATCGACCTCTTGCAAGAGTACATTGATCAAACGGTGGAGCAGAGGTCTGTCAGAGGCGACAGACGCTAGCGGGGGGAGAGTGTTGACAGTATACGGGAAGAAGCAAGTACGGACACACATGCAGATCTAGCACTAAGGCAACCCTTCATTTTTTTTCAAAACCCTTACATCATTTTTAAGTGATTCTCATCACTAAAAACCCTTGTAAATATCATTTCACCTTTTTGTAGCTCCATTTTGTACAAGCCGAGGAGTCCTCGAGCTTGGGGAGCCTTAGAAGTAGTTGCCTGCCAATTTTCATAATTTTTAGATCTCGTTTGAGCCCTCAAATAAGCCCTGGAACCTAATTTTTAACTAGGCCGGACACTAGGTCTGGACAGGGCCAAAGCTAGTCAAAAACTATAAATAGAGCTAGAGAGCTCATTTTTGGCTAGCTTCTTGTAGTTTGAGCTTGTATGAGAACTTGGTTGCAATAGAAGTGATTCCATTGTCTTACTCTCTTTGTTCTTGCCGTGTGTGCGTGTGTGCGTGTATGTGTGTGCATGCTTGTGTGCTTCTCACTCACGCACTTGTGCTTCCACTTGCTTGTGGTCTTCATACCATCCTCACGTCTCCCCGGATTGACATTAAAGGAGGTGCTACTCACCGCTGAGCTACAAGCTCACTTCAGGATGCGTCCTCGTAGATTCTGGAGTTACTATATCTTCGACAGATTGTGCCGAAATAGTACCAGAATCTATCAGAGATGCAGTAAAATCAACCGAAATATGACCGGAATCGCTAGTAACGTTTCTTTCTTTCTTGTCAACTGGTTTGGACCTTCCCGCGCTTCTACCTTCTGGAGGCGTCCTTAGCAGGTTAGGTATTCTTGACTATTTGTTCTTTGGATACGTCTCACCGGATCAAGTAACTGGCATATACTACTCATATTATGCTTCTTTACGGTTGTCCAAAATCTATGACTATCCTTACGATCGATCAGCGACCGTTCTAAATGCTACGTTCGACACACAAATGGTAATCTTGATACTTGTTGTGTCAGCGAAACGGTAATCTTGATGCCACCTCCCTAGCAGGATCGCCAGTGTTAATTGGTAATAATGCCTTGTTCTACTATCAGAAGGGCGTTAACCGGTTAATGGGTTCTTGGGAGTGGTAGGGGTCTGTTAGACAGAGGCCCTGTACTTAGTTCCCAATTACAACCACATCAGATACCGAGGTATACTGAAACTTAGCAAGAGTTCATTGTACTCAGACAATCACTGTCGCGTCTGTACTCGGTCACATGTAATGAATATACTCAATCACTTCAGAACTTAACTTACTAAAGACCTCCGAACAATAGTCAGGGTTCAGTGTTGGCAGTAGCCTTGGTACACCAGGACTTACAAGACGTGAAAGTCAAAGAAGGGAGTCAGAGCGAAGGGACAGCACAAGCAAACAGGGCAGTCAAAGAAGATCTGGCAAGTAGGCCAATATTTTTTTCAAGACATTAATGCAAATCAAAGAGATGGACATGCAGGGAGGAAGAGCAAGTAGGGAGCTCGAAGATATGTATGGCAGATCACTAGAAGAAATCCCTACAACAACAGTGATTTTTATCACTAACAATCATTGTAAATATCATTTCACATTTTTGTAGCTCCATTTTGTGCAAGCCAAGGAGTCCTTGAGCTTGAGGAGCCTTAGAAGTAGTTGCGTACCAATTTTCGTAATTTTTAGATCTCGTTTGAGCCCCCAAATAAGCCCTGGAACTTAATTTTTAACTAGGCCGGACACTAGGTCTGGACAGGGCCAAAAGCTAGTCAAAAACTATAAAAAGAGCTAGAGAGCTCATTTTTGCGGTTAGATTGTAATTGAAACGAACTTGTAAGAGCATTTTGAAAGTAATCTAAAAGCTCCATTGATTCTCACTCTTTGTCTTGCCGTGTGTGCGCGTGTGTGTGTGTATGTGTGTGCATGCTAGTGTGCTTCTCACTCACGCACTTGTGCCGCCACTTGCTCGAGGTCTTCATACCATCCTCACGTCTTCCCGGATTGACATTAAAGGAGGTGCTACTCATCATTGAGCTACACCAAATTTTGGCGCCGTTGCCGGGGATCGAGCTTTGAGGACGAGCGTGTGATGGTAAGACGTAGAGTTGACGCGTTGGAGTTGTAGGTATTTTCTTCACTCTCATCGATTTTCTTTTACTTTCTTCACCATCTTCATCACCATCATCATCATCACCATCTCCCACGTCCATCTCCATCATCGCTAAAATTTCAGTTTTTTTACTATATCCCCATCTCCACCTCATTTCCCTCATTTCACTTGTGAGAGAGAGCGAGAGAGCGAATTTGCATGTGCTATTTTTTGCATGTTTTGTGAGCATTCTGCAGGCACAGGCCGCATCATCATCCCCAGCACTCTGCGCAGGTACGGAAATCTGAGTAACTGTCTGTGTGTCGCCGAGCTCTGTCAATCGCGACCGACAGAAAAATTGCTCTAATTGCTAAACAAAGTGCATATCCATGACCTACAGGCCTAGAGCTTCCCAAAAATGTGTTTAGTTTTTTGAAATTCCACAGATTTCTGTCAATCGCGATCGCTCTGTCAATCGCGATCGACAAACCACGACGGACAGATCTGTCAATCGCGATCGACACGTCAATCGCGATCGACAGCCCACGACGGCTCTGTCAATCGCGACCGACAGAGTCAACGACCGATTGACCACGACCGACTGACCATACACGTGACACGTGTCAATCGCGATCGAGTCATCAATCGCGATCGACGCATCAATCGCGACCGACACAGTCAACGACTGTTTGACCACGATCGACAGACCCTCGCGACCGACCTGTCAATCGCGACCGACAGAGTCAACGACGCTTTGACCACGATTGATTGACTTTTCGGCCACGTGTCAATTGCGACTAACCAGTCAATCGCGACTGACAGCCACGACGGACCTGTCAATCGCGATCGACACGTCGATCGCGACTGACCTGTCAATCGCGACCGACAGACTTTGCGAACGCGTTAGAAGGGCAAATTAGGTCAAATTTTCAAGGCAAAATTATTGGTCTAAATTTTGATTGAGTGTGGGACAAACACTAGGGTGTAGTATTGCATCGCGAGGCCGTGCCACAAGCTACTCGAGTATTCCTGTTTGACTGTTAGCTTGTATTGAATTCTGATTTAACTCCCTAAACCCTGAACAGTCCTAACTTTTTCATACGAAATCCAATTTTTGAGCTTTTGGGCTTGTTGGAAAGCTCGTGGCATATACTACACGCCCTCAACTGTTTTTTATAAAGATAATGCGTTGATTTTCAGAGAGGGTATTTTGAAGTTGACCATACCCAGGGGGATCAAAGTCAGGGGTCTTTAGAATTATTTTCCTAAAAGTCACAATGCAGATGTGTGTTTGTGTCACATGAATGAAAGTGGTTGGTTTTGTCCTTTGAATATAAGCATTGAGCTAACCGTGGGACTTTTATAGGTCCATTGAGAGCAACTTGGAGCATACAAAGCAAGATTTCTTTGCAAGCTTGAGAACCGGGTTCTTGAGCACCATAAAGCAAGGGATCAACAAGTAAGGTTGGAATATTCTCAACTCCCTCTGTCATTTCCTAGCTCAAGCTAAGAACGACTAGTGATAGGAGTAAGCCAGGGCGACGATAGGCAGTTATCAAGTTGAAGACTATCTAAAAACTCAAGTTCAAGTTAAAAAACATAATCTCTGTGCTGTCGATAACCTAAAGGAAAAGAACCTAACGTGGAACGATCAACCTAAAGTACGAAGAACATTCAAGTATTCCTGACGACGAAATATCAGACAAGACCTTAAACACGAGAAATAACTAAAAAGAATCAAGTGACTGATACCAATTGATCGGCAACGAGGTTGAACTCTGGGCAAAAAATTGGGTTAATCAGTTAGGCATATGAACCTTAGATCAGGACGACACCTAGCAAGAGAGAGACAAAGCATTAGGTCTTCAGAGGCTAGTGTCAATCATACTGCAAGGTCTTGGGCCCAGCAGTTGAGTCACCACTCTCATTACCCTAGCTCGGATACCAGTGAATCAGGGATGTCTCAAGGCATGGACAGACCTACGGGAAGTTCAGGAGTGCCTTATTTGTACAGGGTAGAAGGCCCTTACAAAACACAGCTGGAATATCTTAGGACCAACCGACTAGGTGCTAGCATCTATGAGGACGGCCTAGGAAGATCCGTGGTCCAGATTAAAAACCCTGATCAATCCATTGGACTAGAACACCCAGCTGTCAAGTTTGAAAATGGTGCATACCTGGACAAAGAAGGAACTATATATGTAGTCACTAGTCACCCTGATAGGACAGATGACTTTGGGAATGTAATCTCAGAAGCGGACTTAGGTGACCTGGAACAAGGGAACATGGGTGCGGAACCTAGAACCCCTCGGGGTAAATCAGTTCTCACTAGGATTATCACGCCTGAATGGGTCCCCCAAGACAACAAGAGCATAGAGTTGCTCCTCAATCGAGAAACTGATGAAGCCTTTTGGAGGTATAAGTCTAATCAGCCAACAGACATAGGAAATATCATGATCTATGAGTTTAAGGATCCGGATAGCCCAGGCAGAGTGACCTACTTAGATCCTGCTTCAGAACGGATCTTTGTGGTGACAGAAAATGATAGGCATGCCTACACTTGGAAGGGTGAATTTATTTTCCCCCAACCAAGATCAAATGCATCCTATGGTCACCCTGGGGCTGGAACTTCCCAAGCTCATGGTACGCAAAGAGACAGAAGTAGAGATAGACCAGAAGTAAGTTTTGCCAACTCAGTGGGCAGAGAAAGAATGAGAACAGAGATGAATAGGGTAGAACCTGAGATGCTTAGAGCCCACAGGAACCAAAGAAATGTAGAGGGATTCCCTCTGCCGAGGCCTAGAGAGCACACAAGAACTTTGAGACCCACCCAACTAGTTAAGTCCATGAAGAATTACTTTGACGGCACAGGAGATCCCTATGATCATGTGGCGGAATTCAAGCAAGTCTTGAGAGCTGAACAAGTGGAGGATCTGTTCACGCAGTACAATGCCTTCGTCTAACCCTTAGGAACACAGCACTTACGTGGTTTCAGCCATTAGATGAACGCCAGTTCAGGAGCATAGACCAACTCCTAGAGGCTTTCATCGTAGAGTTCTCTAAGAGTGGCATAAGACACAATACCTCCTCATTGATTCACAGCTTCAAACAGACCCCCCAAGAGACTGTCAGATTGGCCGGAAGAAGATTTAGACAATATCTTGAAAGGTGCCCTATTTCGGAGCTACCCACATCTGCTAAACAAGTAGCCTTATTCCTTGATGGATTGCTGAGTACGAAATTGAGATCCTATGTGTATTTGAAGGACCCTAGGACCATAGAAGAATGTGTACGCATGTGCATTGACATTGAAGATAACCTAGGGGAAGAACTAGAGCTTTCCAAAATCTACAAAGATTCAGATAGTGCATCTAGTCACTCTTCCACGCAGTCCACATCAATTGAGGAACTTGCCGAAAAAGTAGCTCAGAAATTAGGTGTAACTAGCAAACAAATCCCAAGGTTTGCCCCTGTGAAAAGATGCTATACATGCGGTGGTGACCATATGGCGAATGTCTGCCCTATTATGGCTCAACCCCAAGTAAACCCTAGTAGCCAGTACTGCACCATAGAACGGAGATACACCAATCACACCGCACAAGATTGCCCATACAACAAGCAGGCAGTTAGGCAACCCCACCCTCAGCTCTACCAACAAGGCAGATACCAGAACCAAAATCCACCACCACAATATGCTAGACCCCAACAAACCTACCAACCACAATATCAGGCCCAACAGAGACCCCAACCGGTGCTAGCACAACAACCCCCTGCCCCAACCAATGTGATCCCGGTAAAGTATACTGCCGTAGAAGAGAACATGAATAGAGCCTTAGTCCCGGTAACATCCTTGCTTTCTGAAAATGACCTCAGTGACCATAGCTTTGATTCTACACATGTCGATAGTCCCCAGGCTTACTACATGCAGTCTCCAGAACATTGTGAGTCTTACTATAGTGAAGAACCAAGTGAACCTAGTTGGGAGTCAGATTACACGAACGTCATGTATGCAAACCCCAACCCCAGGCCTCAACCTAGGCAAGTAAGACCTCCATTCCCAAGAGGACCGTGCTACAGATGCCAAGGAGATCATCTCATCCGTGATTGTCCCTTGCCCCCACCTACACAACCCCAGTCAGTGACTATCCAAGGTTTTTGCCAAGATTGTGGAAAAGAACATCTCTTACGAGATTGCCCTAAGAATCCTAATAATATGCCAAAAATCACTCCGATCAATGTGATTGGTTTGGTTGTAGATTCCTCAGGAAGCATCACTTCCACTGCACAAGTGCAGGTAGTCACTAGAGCTCAGGCATTGCAGCAAAACCAAGAGACAAACCAGGATAAGAACTCAGAGGCTGGTGAAACCGAGAGCATAACAAAGAAAAGGACTAGAGCATGGAAAGATAGTCGGGAAAGAATGAAAAGACAATGGGCTAAAAAGATGAGTGAACTTGAGGAAAGCATAAGAGAAACCAAAGCTAGGATAACTGAAATCACCTCTCAAATCCCCTCTCACAATACCCCGCCGCCACCACTACCATCTCCATCCGACCCACCACCTTCCCCACCACGTCATACGATTCCACCACCTCCTAGGGTAGGATCAGTGTTAGCTGACCCCACTCCCGAAGACATAGACATGATGCTCAAAGCATATCAGGCCAGAATCCAAGAAGGGCCAAACGTCACGGATCATGCCAAGTGCTATCCTAGAGCTGACCTAGAGATAGAAAGAACCAAACTGTGCGCGAAAATGGTCGCATTGGCTCAGACTATGTTTGAAGCCAGTCGCCTTTTCAATTACTCGGGCTCAGCCAAAACGCAATTACACTTGGATGGATTCCTAGAGAAGTTAGAGGAAATAATTGCAAGATCTGCCAAGGAAGAAAAAAATCAAGAAAAAGATAAAGCAAGCAAAAACATGAAGCATTCCCCATCAGAAGTGTATGTGGCCAATTCCACTAAACCAGACACCTTTCCCTCCCTAGAAAGGTTAGAGAGGCTAATTGCACAGTCAGAAAAGGAACCTACCCCTCAAAGAAAGGAAAGGGTAAGAGAACGGAAAAGCCAGCCTCTTTAGGAAGCCCACGTGCCTTTCCAAGAAACTTATCTTCCCCCCCAAAGGTCACAGGAGCCTCCCTTGAAAGCTTATGTACCCCCACTTGTAACCCACATTCCTTCCCAGAGAGCGTATGAGCCTGTTCGGAAAAGTAATAGCATAAGTAATCCTCCCCAAGAAGCTTGTGCTCCAGCTATCTATGAGAACGAGGAAAGAGCCAACGATAGAATAAGCCCTCCTTCCCAGGTAGCATATGTACCTAATTCTACAGAGCCAAACACTTCTTCTTCTATGAATCGGTTTGCACCAGACTTCCTACGAGAGATTCAAGAAGACAAATGGGATAACGAAAGCCAGGTCGCCCCTCCTTTTGAACTTGTGGACGATGCACACGACCAATTCCCACAAGACATCCCATCTATTTACGGGGAACATGAGAGTACTCAATCTTACGAGAGATTGGACTTTGAGTCTAATTCCATACAAGAGCTACCCCACTTCACAGGCCCATGGGAAGCAAAGTCCACATGTATGAGAGCACCCACAGTCATGGTAAGGAACGACGACTCAGTCATACCTAGGAACACAGAGGTAGTGAAGAACACTAACGTGCAGTGTAACCTCAAGTTAGAAGAGCTACTCAAGGTTAGACCTGAATTATGGAAACATGTAGCCAAACAAGTACCAGAAATAGCAAAACCTCGTTCCCGGGCAGGATCCCACAGGACAGTACCGGAAATTCCCTTGGATAAGATAGGAGATATGTGTGAAGGTGAAGAAGGGAACACCTATCTTCCCATCACCTACCAGGAGTACACCACCAAGGCGATTTTGGACTCAGGTGCAGGAGTTGCAATTGCCACCACCTCCTTATGGAAGCGTTGGGGCAAGCCAGCACTCAGGCCAACGAGGATGAAATTGCAGATGGCCGATGGTCACATAGAGAGACCCCTAGGATTGTTAGAAGGCATAACTCTCACCACTTGTGGTGTCGAGTTTGAACATACCTTTGCCATATGTGACTTCAGCAAAAATCATGCCTATGAGATGATTTTGGGAAGACCATTTATGCGCCAGTTGCAAGTGGTGCAGGATTGGGGGACCAATTCTTTGTACCTGCAACACTTAGGTGTCACGACCAAAGTCAATCTCAAGGATTATTCTCATAGAGATGTCCCTCCTATCCAGTGGAATCCCATTCATAGAGCCAAAGATGATACGGAATCTGTGCATTCCATAGGGTCAGGATCCTCCTGGATGCACGAAGACACTCACTTATGGATGTGCAAAGTAGCAGTGGAGGAAGAGAAGAGAGAAAAGGCCAGAGAAATAGGTGCAAACGAAACCCATAGACCCATTCAAGACCCAGCCTATGCACCTTTAGTTTTTCCAGACGAGGAATTTGAACCCCATGGCTGGGCAGAAATTTTAGCAACAATGGACGTAGCCATCAATGAAGAACAATGGACACCTCACTGTGATGAGGATGGCTATGATATTTCAGTCTTCTCCATAGAGCCAATCATGGGAGAGGCAGTTTTAGAAGAATGCGAACCTAGCCCTGATGCATTTGAGGATGCAAGTGACTCCGATCTAGAGTCAATCATTATGGACCCACCATTTGCATCAGATGAAGAATACTTCCATGAAGTAGAATTTCAACCCCAGAGGCATGGAGAGGTTACAAATGATGTAAGATTAGCAACGCATATGACCCCAAGGGAAGAAGGAAAGAAACGAAAGAAGAAAGAAGTCTCACCAGAGGAGGAAGAATCTTTGTTTGAGGTCCCGGAGAATTTTAAGAAGTATGAGATAGATGACAGGAGAGTCATGATAAGAATGCCTAAACGAGAGGCACAATCAGGAGAGGCCTATGATAACAAAGAAACCACCAAGAAAATAGTAGTGGCCATAGAAGAAGGAGAGGAGAGATGCACGTATATAGGCCATGACCTGACAGAAGAAGAAGAGCACGAATTGATTACCTTGCTAAGAGAATACAGAGATGTATTCGCTTGGAGTTACAAGGATTTGAAAGGTGTTGACCCTGACATATGCTCACACACCATCCCTATGACCTCAGATGCTAAACCCTCTAAGCAAAAGCCTTATACATATAACGATAACTATGCTGCTAAGATCAAGGAAGAGATAGATAGACTGGTCGAAGCTGGATTTATCTATGAAATTGAGCACACTGAATGGGTATCCCCCATCGTGGTGGTGCCCAAGAAGAATGGCAAGCTGCGTGTGTGCATTAACTTGAAAAAGGTTAATGCCGCCACGATTCGAGATAACTATCCGCTTCCCATCACAGAACATCTCTTAGAAAGAGTGGCAGGCAAGGAAGTGTACAGCTTCCTTGATGGATTTTCGGGCTACAATCAAGTAGCCATAGCTCCAGAGGATCAGCATAAGACAGCCTTTGCCACAGAATGGGGCATTTTTGCTTTTAGAGTAATGCCATTTGGGCTTACCAATGCACCAGCTACCTTCCAGAGGCTGATGTGCCATGTGTTTAAGGAGTTCCTAAGAAAGAGTTTAGAAGTCTATGTTGATGATCTCTGTGCTCATTCCAACGTTAGACAAACCCATATTCCTGAACTCAGACAAATCTTTGACAAATGTAGAGAATACCAAGTCTGCCTGAACCCAGAAAAGTGCGTTTTTATGGTCAGGCAAGGCAAGATTCTAGGACACATAGTGTCAAAGAATGGCATATCTACCGACGAAGAAAAGGTGAGAGCCATAGCAGAGTTACCTAGGCCAAAGAATGTCAAGGAAGTACAAGCTTTCATGGGGCATTGTGGTTATTATCGACGATTTATACACATGTATGCTGTCATTGCAAAGCCCATGTACGGACTTCTGACTAACTTTGAGTGGACTGATGAATGCGAGAACTCCTTCCAGGAACTCAAACGAAGATTGTGTTCAGCACCAATCTTGACCACACCAGACTGGAATAAGCCATTCCATGTTCATGTGGATGCATCCAATTATGCCATTGGATGTGTGCTTGCACAACCTACTGGTGAAGGTAATATGGATCTTCCAATTGCCTATGCCAGTAGACAATTGAATGCGGTTGAACGGAATTACACCACTACAGAGAGAGAAGGCTTAGGCATGGTATATGCAGTTAAGAAATTTAGACACTATTTGCTTGCAAATAAGTTTAAATTTTTTACTGATCATCAGGCATTATTATATCTCGTAAACAAGCCATGCAATACGGGAAGATTAGTAAGATGGTTTCTCTTGCTAATGGAATATGATTTTGAGGTTGTGGTAAGAAAAGGTAGGACTCACTTACGAGCAGATCACCTCTCTAGGCTCACATCGGGAGAAGCCCCACAAGGAGTGTCAGATGACCTTCCTGATGCTTACTTGTTTAATTTGGAAGTGGTGCCGCAGTGGGCTAAGCCATTAGTGCCAGTATTGACATACGGGCCTAATCATCCAGTGATAAACACCCGGAATAGAGAGGTTGTAAGAGCCCAAAAGTACCACATCATGGCCGGAAGCATGTACAAGCACACAGATCAAGGGATCTTGGCTTGTTGCATAGAAGAGGATGAGTACGCTAAATGGTTGCAATTAGCACATGTAGGTGCATTAGAGCAACACCATTCAAAGCAACGAACTTTACAGACCTTAAAGAGACTCGGAGTACATTGGCCAACTATGGAAGCTGATGTCCAAAAGTTGTGCAAGGAATGCCCAATCTGTTGCACTAAACCACCTGTGGAACACGCCACTCTTTATCAAATGTCCATTGTGCCAGATTGGAGTGAACCTCTAGTAGCATTCTTGAGGACAAACACATTCCCTCCAGACATGACTCTAGCTAGAAAAAGGAGTTTGGAACAAGAAGCCCAGGATTATTCACTCGTTGGTGATAATCTATACAAGCGCGGTAAAGATGGTTACCTGAGGCTATGTGTCCATGAAAGTGAGTATCTTAAGATCTTAGAAACTGCTCATCAAGGTGTAGCAGGAGGACATTTTGGACCAGATCGGGTGATCAAGGCTATACTATTTGCAGGCTTCTGGTGGCCCACCCTTCACATGGATGCACATACCTATGTGAAACGGTGTGATGTCTGTCAGAGGACTCAGTATCCTATACGCAAAGATGAGATGCACTGAAACCTATGATGGGTGGATGTGCATTCTCTAAGTGGGGAGTAGACTTCGTAGGTCCTATTAATCCCCCAGCTAAAGGGTCTCATGCGGAATACATCATTGTTGCAACAGACTATCTCACCAAGTGGGTAGAGGTAAAGGCTACGACCAAGAACGATGCTCAAACAACTGCCAAATTCTTGTTTGAGAATGTATTCACGAGATATGGGCTACCTATAGAGCTTGTAAGTGATAGAGGCACTCATTTCTTGAACGAAGTGATTGAAAATCTACTCCAAGAATTCTTGGTAATACACAAGAAGTCTGCCCCCTATCATCCTCAAGCTAATGGACAAGCTGAGAGCACTAATAAGATTTTATGCAATGTACTGACGAAATTAGTGAACAATAAACGCTCTGATTGGGACAAAAGCTACACCATGTTGTTTGGGCATACCGAGTTGCCTACAAAACGGTACTCCAAGCCACTCCCTTTCAGATGGTATTTGGCCAAAACACTGTGTTACCCTTGGACTTCTTGATCCCTACATTGAAAGTAGCACAAGAGCACGAGTGGACAGGTCATGAGCTCTCCTCTAGGATCTTTGACCTTGAACGATTAGGGGAAACAAGACTGAGAGCCGCCGCAGGAATATATGCAGCCAAGAAGAGACAGAAAGCATATTTCGATGCCCATGTGAAGGATAAAGGCTTGAAAGCAGGAGATCTAGTCTTAGTCTATACACTAAAACAACACGCGAGGAAGCTAGAAAAGAGGGGCTACGGACCTATGATCATCAATAGGATCTCCACGAGCGGAGCAGTACAACTAGCCACGTTAGAGGGTGATGTTCTACCAAACTATATTAGCGGTTGCAGAGTCAAGTTGTATCAGGAACCCCTCACGGAGGAAATGCTCAGCCGACTCAACACTGCTAAGAAACGCAAAGAGGAAGAAAAGCGCATTCGAGAAGAGGCTCAAGCAGAGGCTTTAGAACGCATCAGAAGGATGAAGTTACGTAGACAAGGCCGAGATCTGACTAGAACAGTTGACCATGCAGATCAAGGATATCCCATGGCCATGTGTGAAGTTGCAGGAACAAGCTCGAGTAGAATAATTGATAGACGTCCTTTCATAACCATAGATATAGGACAAGGAAAGAGTGCAAGAACCGTAAAAGCCTTGATTGACTCAGGTGCCGCCACTAGCGCTGTTAAGTTGTCTTACTGTCAAGAGTTACAGTTAACTGTCCATCCTGTGGAGGCATATCTCATAGGATTGGGAGGCGTGGAAACCCCTTGCATGGGCGAGGTGGAACTTCCCCTCTACATTCACGATGAGGCAATGACCGTTAAAGTACTAGTGTGTCAAGATGAGGATCTCACTGAACCTCTCGTCTTGGGTCAGAATTGGATCTATGACCGAGCAGTCAATCTAAACCTAAGAAGTGGACTTCTCCAGGTTTGGGTCAATCATAGTCGAGTTACAGTAGAATTAGACAATGGAGCACTCAAGGAACTAGGAAAGGCACAGACTCCTGGTCCTTCCAGGGGTACACATGAAGATGACCATGCTGTTCTTGTTCAAAACCCTGTGTTGCAGAGGAATGACATTTGCAAAAAAGGAGTCAGGGATGCAACGAAACTCCCTTCTTTTCCGAAGGCCAAAAGGAGGCAGCAACCAAAGGCGGATCACAAGCAGAAGAAGCAGAGTACTACCTATGTCCGAGATCAAAAGTACCTGCGCAGCAAAATGTCCCAGCAAGTGAAACAAGTGTGGGTGCGGAAAGGCGAACACCCGGTTGCACTCAAGCCAACCACACGAGCAAAGCCTCTTATTAGTAACCAACAACACGACGCTAATAAGGAATCTTTCGGAAATTCTTCTACTAACGCGAAATATATTTGGGTGCCCAAGAAGTCGATGAAGGCTAGCCCACAATCAAGACAAATTTGGGTGCCTAAGGCTTGCTTGATGGCACAAGCAGCTACGCTGAGGACACAACCTAAACAGCATAACGCAACTACGCATACTGCCAGTATTCACTCGTTCTCAATGCCCAAGAACACACCAAGACCCAAGAGCGTGCATGTAATCAATTGTAAATGGGTCCCAAAAAGGCCTCGTTTTCAAACCACGACACCGAGAAAGCTCTGTAGAGACTCTCCGAAACCGAAAGCAAAGCCCATTCACTGCATTTGGCAGCCTAAGGCCTGTAATAAACCCCCCGACCCCAATTTGTAAATTCATGCCCACTTACTAACTGCAGTAGTCTCCTAGGACAACACAAGCACTAACTACACACACTGTCTTCATGCACTTACTAACCACTAACTCACCATCCACCTCATGTTAATGTTGTAACGGGGACAACAACGGATTTATTCTATCCATTACGATGTTAACACTCGGTTCTATATTCTCACAGAACCAACCAGCAAACAGGGCCATGGTAGAAGCAGGTACCAGTTCTCAAGCCGGATCTAGTGCCCAGATTGTGGACATAGAAACACTTCTCCTTGAGCCATGTCTCACCGCAAGACCGCAAGAGCTTCAAGCCGTGCATGTGCTCCCCATTCAGGATCCTCCTCAAGGGCACACTTCTCAAGTAGGTAAGCATGCGCATTGGTTCAGTGATGTTGCTGGACCACTGGGCGATGGAACCTATTTCTGGGAAGCAGAATTGGAATTCAATGGCAAATGGGGTCGATACCACTTTTTCACACGCGAGTTTGAAAGCTATCAAAACGCCGAAGTCATGAGATCAGTTTGGATCAAAGCGGGTGTGGACAGTTATTTCAGGACTCACTTACCAAAGCCGGATTTTTTACGATGTTCATATCTGATCAGTACCATCACGCCAAGCAGGGCCAAGGGAGGCGACAGCACCTTTGTGTTGCCATCACTGCTGCCGGGTAATGAGCTTAAAAGATTCAAGTTGACCCTCAATCTGGTAAGAGAAGCATTGGGTATGTATGGCATGCACATCCCAACAGAAAAGGAAACCATGGTCCCAGGTCGAATGAAGCACAAGGATCTTAATAAGTTGAAGGATATGGTAGCGATGACACCTACCATTGCGCTTCACCTGCGAACCATCATGCAACATTTTGCTTTTCCCGCCCAAGAACGATTCACAATCCCTCCGAAGAAAATATGGTTCAGCTTGTATCTAGCAGAGACAGAAAGCCTGCCCATCAATGTGCCACACTGGATCATAGATCAGATCCACCTAGCCCATCAAAGGTGGAACAAGAAACAGAAGAATGTGCTCCACGGGTGTTGTGCTCTGACCAGAATAATTTATAGATGCTTGGCTTATGACGTGCCTGTTCAGCGGGCACTCGTATGGTCCCGAGTCCAAGAATTCCAGAGAAGACTATCAGAGCAGGTCCCCCATCAAAGAAGATGAGGGGGGGAGTCCAACTACCCTGTGCTCAACTAAGGGGAGCTACCACTACACCAGAAATCACCCCTCCCCACACACGACGAGTTAGGCCATTCACAATCCGGCTACCAAGACCAAGCACAGAGGGACCTAATCTGCTGTTTCCACCCATTCCATCAGATTTGGAATTTCCACAGGGATTTACTCTTGAGGACCTCACGGATGAAGAAATTGCCAGGTTGATCTATGACTCTAATCTCGAAGCTGAAGCAGAGCGAGCTCAGGAACCACAACCCCAAACAACAACATCGGCCCCCACCCAACCACAAGTTGTAGAAGTCGATGTAGATGAACAAGAGGCAGGAGGAGACGAAGAAGAAGTCGACGAAGAGCAACATCAAGAATATGACGAACTCTCCGAGTTAGCAAGTGCCCCAGCATATTCGGCACAAATCAAGAGACTATATCGAACCATGCGACTGGTTCAGGAACAGCATAAGATGTCTCTAGAACAGGGCAAGAGACTCATGAACGACTTGCTAGCTGAGGAAGGCGTGGACGAGTTGTTCATTGAGTCCATGAACCTTCATGCCGACGCCGTAGGACTGGATGAGGCCATTCATGAGGCAGTGGCCTACATTCACAGGTTTGAGAAAAGGGTTCCCGTTCGTCCCCGGAGGTCCGGGAAGCAAATTCACATCAATACATCAGCACCAGGCGAGGCAGCGCAATCAGAAGAATATCAGGAAGCACCGTTGTCACCACCATCCCCACCTCGCACTACCCAATTTACCCCACCACAGGACACTAGCACTACCACGTCCACTACCACTACCATTGTCATGGGCATTCCACTCTCTCCGGGAATCCAATTCGGGGGAGTCACAATGCCCACCTTCACCACCCTGTTCACCGATGCCACATCCACTCCACCCACGATTCCCATCTACACCGTCACTCAAACTGTTGACACGATGGAAACATCACCTGCCACAGCACCGCTCCCTCCCCCCATGCCACCTCATCACCCATACCCCCTCCACCCACATCTCCACTTACATCCACATCATTCACATCTCCCATTCCCGCCCCCATTCCCCTTGCATCTTCACCCCTCCCAGCATTATTTAATGTAAATAGCATATTTTTAGCATTAAATCAATGTGTATACCAGCTCCAGAATGAGTACAAAGCTCTGGACAACCGGTATCAACAACTGGCAACGCACCATCAGAACTTACAAAGACAATTTCACATTCTACAAACAGAAAATGCAGAACTGAATCAACGCTACACGACGCTCGAGCTGGCTCACCAAACATTATTGGAGGCACCCCAACCATCGACAGAATCAGGTGTCAAACAACTAGAAGCTTTGCTCGAAGTATACCAAGCCGATAATCTCAAAGTCCGGCGTAACCTGGCACTTCTTAGAAAACACATGGCGGCCGCCCTTGAAGAGAACAAGAGACTGCAGCAGCAAAATGAAGCAAATCTAGAAGCAGCAATGGAAGGCTCTCCCCATGAAATTGATCCAGAGCAGTTCAAAGCTGTGCCCTCAGAGACAATGAAGACCATCTTGGACAGCTATGCAGATCTATTAGAAGCTCATGATGACTTGGAAAGGGAACGTGATGCGCTGCGCAATCAACTCCAAGAGCAACAGACAGCACCCAGAGTCACAGAAACGATCACGACTTCAGAGGAAGTCACGACACTGAAAGAGCAGGTGGCCGAATTACAGGCAAGATTACTCACACACGAAAGGCAGCCCTCTCCAGTTGTCGAACCAGAACCCGAGGATTTGGTACCCATCGAGGTAGATGAGACGTATGAGGAACCATACGTTCCTATGCCAATGCCAGGTGGTGAGCAGACCGCAGAAGGAATGGATACGTTAGAAATTGAAGTACCTGAGTGGCTCCAGACACTAGAGAAAAAAGCATCAACTCATGAATATCGAGTGGCAGTTCAAATCCAATCTATGGCAAAGATAGAGGACACTATTATTAAATCAGAATACTTCCGCAGCATGTCCCACCATAGATGGATAGGAACCAATGATGATCAATACGTGCCATATTGTATACTCCTAGCGGACTACAATGCAGAAATCCAACAAAGATGTGGCAAACCTCCAACGTTTGCTACACAATTTGGGCCAGATGACATCCCAGAGAGCGCTCAAAAAGGATCCATTCATCAACCCACTTGGAGGATCCGACTCCTCGAAACCTACCCGGAGATGGTTCGCACCTGGACGAATATGCCTCTTTTTATTAAATATAACCCTTGTTATGTTCCTGTACTCCGCAGACGCACATGGCCAGAGTTTACCATTGCATTCAAGAATATCAAGGGATGCGCCAAATGGTTAAACTACGTCTATCTAGCACCCCCTCAAGGGCCTCCCACCGTCAATTACATGATTTCCACTATACGACACTGGAGCATCCGATTAAGGAATACCCCTGATGTAATGGCCCAGATGTGCATGAAAATTTTTGAGTTAATGCTTATTACATTCAGGACATTCAAGAATATCAAGGACCCACACTTCTCAGGCGTCGGATTCCTTACAGGAAACCAAGATTTAGTTTATGACATGAGCACCACTCCTTCCATAGAGGTGATTTATGCTTGGCACGCCAGAATAAAATACCTCCCAGCCTGCTTTAAACAAACATTCGAAGAGATGTTCATAACAGGGTTCTGGGAATACCACTCCGAAATATTTGTACCCAGACCCTCACATCTCCTCCATTTATTTGCTGTGGAGCGAACCATTCACTCAGAACAGTTACGGGTGCCACATCCAGATGTCCCAGGACCAGTCAATTGGGATGCATTGCTGACAGATCTAGCAAGGGGACTCAGGTTAGAAGAACACCACCTCGCCGCCGATGTTGTACAATACTACGTCCAAAAAGCAGCTCGACAAGGGTCTGTCAGGGGCGACAGACGCGAGAGTAGGGGGGGTGTTGGCAGTAGCCTTGGTACACCAGGACTTACAAGACGTGAAAGTCAAAGAAGGGAGTCAGAGCGAAGGGACAGCACAAGCAAACAGGGCAGTCAAAGAAGATCTGGCAAGTAGGCCAATATTTTTTTCAAGACATTAATGCAAATCAAAGAGATGGACATGCAGGGAGGAAGAGCAAGTAGGGAGCTCGAAGATATGTATGGCAGATCACTAGAAGAAATCCCTACAACAACAGTGATTTTTATCACTAACAATCATTGTAAATATCATTTCACATTTTTGTAGCTCCATTTTGTGCAAGCCAAGGAGTCCTTGAGCTTGAGGAGCCTTAGAAGTAGTTGCGTACCAATTTTCGTAATTTTTAGATCTCGTTTGAGCCCCCAAATAAGCCCTGGAACTTAATTTTTAACTAGGCCGGACACTAGGTCTGGACAGGGCCAAAAGCTAGTCAAAAACTATAAAAAGAGCTAGAGAGCTCATTTTTGCGGTTAGATTGTAATTGAAACGAACTTGTAAGAGCATTTTGAAAGTAATCTAAAAGCTCCATTGATTCTCACTCTTTGTCTTGCCGTGTGTGCGCGTGTGTGTGTATGTGTGTGCATGCTAGTGTGCTTCTCACTCACGCACTTGTGCCGCCACTTGCTCGAGGTCTTCATACCATCCTCACATCTTCCCGGATTGACATTAAAGGAGGTGCTACTCATCATTGAGCTACATTCAGCCTTACCTTATAACTACCACAACCGTTCTACGGCCGGTGATACAGAGACGCAGCCACTGAGAGACAACGTACTGAATCCCAACGTACAACTTAAGGTTCTTACTGTTAATTAGCTTTACCGTATAACGGCAGATCTCACGACCGAAAAAACATCATCCCGCATAGTGTAGAACTACTAACCCCTTCACACAGACCTTACTAACTATCCGTCAAAACATTCCAAGACGATTACTTATCTCAATACGTATGCCACACTCACAGCAAGATTCGCAGACGATCCGTTCAGACCTCAATAGAGGAGTTACTGAAAAACAAAAGGGGACAAACTCACAACCGTAATTAAGGTTAACAGATCGTAGTGCAGTTAAAGATCAGACAAGTAGTTACACAGATCACTCAGACAACTTAGCAAAAACTGACTTAATGTTCAGACAACTACACAGATGAACAGTCTGATGATTCCTCCCCAAAAATCTCATCACCGAGCATCTCTTTTTCATTGCTTTATATAAGAATTTACAACTATGCGTGTAACAACCTTTCGCACGTGTGTTACAAAGATTTCCGTTATACTTGTCTCAATCCGGCGGTCGACTAACAGGGCCTTTGTGGAAGCCAAAGAAGTGGATGTACCATGGGTTGGTGCTCATAGCCACTTCAGTGTGAGGCTTTTTGTACACGTGTTCTAAATTGTAACAATAGTTCCCCTCTATAGTTCATAAGCCATTCACTCATATTATTCTCATGCATCACTTCGGTTAAGTTCTATTCCATTATTTCTTAGTGGTCCAGTATTTGACTCTGTATGCAAGTACCGTTGTCTAAGTCTGTCACTTTTGCAAGTTTTCCAACCTCTAAGAACAACCCTCACTACCCCTATAAGCTATTTATGACAAAAAAAACCATATAAATGTAGTGGATCAAAAGCCCTGAAGATTCAACAGGCCACATAGTTTGATGGACATCATTGACAAATGGTGGAGAAAGATTGAGGAAGATAAGATAGAACCAACTACTTGGGAAAAATTTAAAGTTATCATTTATAATAATTTGGTACCTGATGAGCATACCTAGGTGTTGGATGTTTCGCTCTTCTACTAGCATCGTCAACTCACCATGTACGAATGTGTAGTTAAATGAAGGGAAATTTTATTTCAGATTCTTGATCAAGTGCCAAAATTTCTTCAAGTTCATAAGTTTGTGTTTGATCTTTGTTGGACGTTGCATCCACTTGTGTGCAAGGAGTGCTATCATACCTTGAATGAAGCTATGGAATTGGCCTTGGTGCTAGAGGATGGGAGTTCAACCTACAAGATAAAATATGAGATGGAATAGATTTAGAATGCCTCTAGCTTCAACCCCATTTTCAAGTAAGTTAAGTAAATGTACTACGTATTTCTAGTTGTGGGAAGAGGAAGGTATTATCTTCTATGGTTGAGAGAGCATTTCTACATTCTGGCTTGAGAAAACAACAAGAAGAGAAGGATCTCTATGAGGGCCTTTTGTATGGATCCCTAGAATGGAATGCATATTGATTGTGTCCTAAGAAGAAAAAGGTTCTGGTAGCAATGGTGGTGGATAAACAACAATCTTGTTCATCTACCCCATCATCTCCTTCCAATTTTGATATTTTTTCTATAAATAAAGAGATGGATCCTCCATCTAAAGATGACCAACCCATCTAAAATATTACAATTACCACGAAGGTAACCATTATGCAAGATGTGGCCTTATTGCCAATTGTAGAGAAGGGTTATCAGTTCCCTAACACCAAGTTGGTAGTCATGAAAAGGAAGGTAAATGGAAATCCTATGAAGATTTTGTTTGATAAAGGATCAACACTAGGTAATAAAATCTTGTCTAGTCAAAAAATTAAGGTTAAAGACAAGACCACTTGAGTTGTTAGACTGTCATCAGTGCGATTTTCTGATTTTGTAATATCGGAATATTATTGTAAACTTTGTCCATTGAACTTCTGGGGAGTTCAACTGGCATTCCCTTGTAACTCTAAAGAGCAAGAATAAGTACATTGAACCTCAGTTGGCAACCAGATCTGATGATATTTAAGAGAGACCTATAGGATTCCTATCACATAAGATAGAAATCAATGATTTTACTAATATCCACATACTATTGTAATTCATTTGCAGCAATGTTAATGCAATCATGATTCCAATATTTTGAGTATTCATACCATGTATTTAATCATTTTGTTTAATCTATTCTATCCAAGTATAGAATCTGTAATTGGCAATTTATTGTAAGGGAATAGAAACACAGTGGAGTGATATCTGGTAATCCCCATTCCCCGAACCTACATTATTGTTGATGTATCTCAAATACAATAAACATTTGGAGACCATGATGGGATGTGGCATCAAGCATTAGCACACAGAGGAAAGTATTGCGACAGTGGTTGGAAGTGCATTTGTATTGTCAAAACAAATGGAGTTTAACGATGGTGAAGGAGCATGCCAACATGCTCAGGTAATCAATTTTTGAAATACCCTAAAGAACAAGCAATGTTTGGTGTAGCCAAAGGAGCTATAACATTGTAGATAGAGAAACATGGAGAAGAGAGTTCAAGCAATAGTCGTGTTTTTGTGCAACTAAATTATTCAGTAGAACGAGGTGTTATACAATATCCATTATTGAGTCAATTACTAGAGGTGCAAGCAACTTTGGAGGTGGCCAAGTATGAAGCAAACAACGAAGAGGGACGATAGGCAAAGGAGGAATCAAAAAGGGAAGCAGACAAAAGACCTTGGGATTTGGTTTTGACATCAGACTTTCTAGATTTCGCTTGGTCAGAGCATGAGGAAAAGACTACCATGTTACAAAGGTAGTATGGTATAGTAATCGATATGAAGGCTCACAATGAAGTCAAGGTTGAAGAAGATGAACTCTTGTTAATACATGCAGACAATGAGTGGAAGCAGTGGCAAGTCCCAACTAGTATGGCTGTTGTGCCAATACATAAAATCAATCGAATGCAATTCAACCAATTCAGTGGAAAAGTTGATGATGATGCATACATGCATGTATGAACTTTTGAGACCTAATAGGATCTATTGGAAGGGAATCCAGATGATGCACAAAATTGTCAGGTCTTTCAAGCCATTTCAGGCAGAGAAGCTATTAGATGGTTAAGAAAATTTGCATCGAACCATTTTGCTACCTATGATGCCTTGAAGAATGCATTTTTTTAGGCGATTGTGAAAAGAAAAGGCAATAGCTCAATTATTTATTACTTTATAGTATATGGTTCAATAGATGCATCAAACACTGGTAGACTATGCCTCTGTGTTCTGGAGCATATTGTGACATATTCCAGACAAAGAACATCCCCCAGAAGATGTGGTAAGGGGCTAGTTCATGGATGGACTAGATGCTTTGTTGAAAGAAAAGATTTGTCCCTTTGCCTTGGATGGAACCAGAACCTTGGATGAGATTATTGAGGCAATAGAACAACTAGAATGCAATCTAAAAGTGGAAAATCGAGGCTAGCAACACCCCCTAGAAAATGTAGCTAGGATAACCTTAAAAAAACTCTTTGGTTGTAATTGATCCATATAGCCAAATGTATTGTACAAAATGCAAGAATCTGGGACATGTAGTGGCTAGTTGTGCCTTGAATCAAATGTACTGCACAATATGCAATATGATGAACCACAATATGGATCAATGTAAATTTAACACTTGAAACCAATCACTTGTAACTAGTCACATCCAACTAAAGCCAAAACATAATGGGCAATGGTATTCCACACCTATTGTACATAATGTACAAAATGAAGGATTCAAGTAATTCATGAACTCTAGCTTCTTTGGTTGGATCATAGGGCAAGTAATCATACAATTCAAACAGGTGGCAATACAAAGCACAAGGTGGTCAATTGGATCAGTTAAATCCAAAGATGGAATTACTCTCTTGAGTAAAGTTTTGTATGTTCCTACAATTCCAAAGAATTTGATTAGTGTAGGAAAAATTGTGGAAAAAGGATATGAGGTAAGGTTCACTAATGATGGAGTTTATGTTGAAGACCCTAGCCAAGGTTATAAGCCAATTGTTACAAGAAAGAAAGACGGAAGGCTCTTCACATTGAGGGTACAAGGTAATGTTGGACATGCTATGTTTACATATGGAGAGCAAAAGGCGTTTGAGTTGGATCTTTTGCATGAGACTTGGACACTTCAATGAAAGAGCTATCAAAGATATGATTCATGGTTTCATGTATTCAGACAGACTTGAATTGGTACATACAAATGTGTGGGGTCCTTCAAAGGACTTTAGTAAAAATGGTTCAAGATATTATGTCATATATGGTGATGATGCTACCAGAAGGATCACTATTTATGTGATCAAAGACAAGTCAGAGGTGTTTAATACATTCAAACACTATCATGTATATGTAAAAAGAATTACAAGACGAAAACTAAAGAGGTTAAGATTAGATGGAGGGGGAGAGTATTTTCCAAATGAATTCAATGATTATATTTGGAATGCAGGTATAAAGAGAGAGATTACTTGTAGGTACTCTCCTCAACAGAATGGTGTAGCAGAAAGGAGAAATAGAACTCTTCTTGAGTTTGCAAGATCAATGATGAAAGAAAAGAATTGCATTGATTATTTTTGGGTTGAGGTTGTACATACAACTACATACTTGGTTAATAGGCTACCATGTAAAGCTTTGTAGGGTATGACACCATATGAAGCTTGGTGGGATAAGAGAACTACATTAGATCATTGCAAAGTATTTGGTTGCTTAGCCTATGCTTATGTTCCTTCTCAATTAAGACATAAGTTGGAACCAAAGGCTAAAAAATATGTTTTCATTGGTTATGATGATAAGAAAATGGGATACAGGTTGTGGAGTCCATCTACAAAGCAATTTCTTGTACCAAAGGATGTCACATTTAATGAGCAAAGTACTTGGTACTCAGGTACAAATAATACTTATGGAGGTCTTGAAGAGACATTGAACCAGAACAAAGTTAAATCAAAGGCTCAAATATTTGATGAAGAAGAGAACAATGAAGAACAAGTTGAAGTTGAAGAAATGTCAAGGTTTGATCGAGAATGTGATGAACCAGAAACTTCAAGAAGTGGAGAACTCAGAAGGTCATCAAGGAAGAAATGGCAACCTACAAGGTATAGCTATGATACTTCATTCTTGACTACTAAAGATTTTGCTTATATGATAAAAGGAGACACAAATCCATCCACATATGATGAAGCCAAAGGAAAGGAGAATTGGGAAAAAGCTATGAAGGAAGAGTATGATGCACTCATTGAGAATGAGACTTGGGAAACGGTACACAAACCAATTAATCAGAAGGTAATTGGATGTAAGTGGGTTTACAAAACAAAAAGATTTGTAGATGGAAGTGTGTCTAGGGACAAAGCCAAGCTTGTTTTAAAACCATATGCACAGACATATGGTGTGGACGATGATGAAACTTATAGTCCTGTTGCGAAAATGACAACCATAAGGACTCTCATAGCTATTGGTGCTTGCAAAGGTTGGAAGTTATCTCAACTATATGTGAAGAATGTATTTTTGAATGGGTACATTTGAGATGAAGTTTACATGGAACAACTAGATGGTTCTAAAGATCAATTTTATCCAAATCATGTGTGTAAGCTCAAGAGAGCTTTGTATGGCTTGAAGTAGGCCCCAAAGGCATCAAATTATAGGCTTGTAAAGTTCCTGAAGGAACTTGGGTTTCAAGCATCAAAGGCAAATAGTAGCTTGCTAGCAAAGCAACTGAGGATGGATTTAGTTATGTTTGTATTTATTTTGATGACATAATACTTACAAGAATAGATGACAAAGGCATACAAATGCTTAAGAAGCAAATGGAGAGTAAATTCAAGATCAATGACTTAGGAAATTTGTCATATTTTATGGGAATGGAGATTTCATACACTCAACATGGATTATATGTAACTCAAGAAAGGTATTTGAAGAATTTGCTAACCAAATTTAAAATGGAAGATTGCAAGATAGCACCAACTCCAATGGAGGTGAATCACAAATTGAGTATATATGGAGGAGAAGAATTCAAAGATATGAAACTTTATCAGAGTTTGGTGGGTAGCTTGTTTTATGCTACATTAACAAGGCATGCTCTATCATATACAATTGGAGTTTTATCTTAGTTCATGCATTGCCCTAGAAAGGAACATTGGATTGTAGGTCAAAGTGTGCTTAGATATATCAAGGGCACACTTAAAGAAGGTTTGTACTATGGGTTTACTTCAGATACAAGGATCAACATATATAGTGATGCAGATTGGGCAGGTAACTCTGATGATAGAAGATCAACACATGGATATTTGTGTTATGTGGGAGATAAGTTAATTTCATAGTGTTCTAAGAAACAACATATAGTTGCTTTATCATCTATAGAAGCAGAGTACAAAGGTATGGTAGAAGCTACAAAGGAAGTCATATGGCAAAAAAACGCTTATGAAGAGTTTTGATATCATTCAGAGTACTCCTATCATTTGGGAGACAATATGAGTTTTTTGTATTTGGCAGCTAACCCTGTGTTTCATGCCAGGACCAAACATATTGAGATTCAATATCATTTTCAAAGAGAGAAGGTTGTTGATAAAGAAATAAAAATCATGCATACTCCTACAAAAGATCAACTTGCAGATATGTTGATAAAGAGTTTAGATGGACCTAAGTTGCAGAGATTTAAAGATATGGTAGGGATAAAGAAGATGAAGGTAATCACAATTGATGATTAAGGGGGAGCTGTTGGAGCAAGAAAATCAACAATTGATGATTATATGAAGCTTAGGAGTGAAGACATGAAGAAAAAATTGAAGCCTAAGAGCATGAAGTGAAGTAGAGATTCAGAAAGAGATGGTCAAGAGGACAATTTCGAAGCATGGGGAGCCAAAGAGATCGTAGAAATTTCCAAGAAATGATTCAGGAAATGATAGTAAAGGATGCTAAAATTGTGGTAAACCTGGACACTTTGAACATAATTGCAGGTTGAAAATCAAAATAACAGAAGGCAGCAAAACAACTATGCATCCACAAGTACAGATGATTCTCAGAAGCTGTTCATAGTTCATTATCACATGATGAACGGTATGTTGATTCAGGTAATTCAAATCACATGACCAGTAATGCAGAATGGTTTAGTACTTTGCAAAAATTGCCAATCCCTAGATATGTTGAAACAGGTGATGACATATCACATCCTATTGAGCATACAGGAAACATAGCACTATCTATGGAGGATGGAAAGGTAAAACATCTTGCTGATGTGTTGCATGTTCCAAATCTAACAAAGAATCTGGTTTTTGTTGGACAAATGGTTGACCAAGGATTACAAGTTAGGTTCAATGTTGATGGATTATATGTAGAAGAGTGGGTAGGATGTTCACCTTAAACGTGAAGATTCGTGAAATGAATACAGCCATGTTTGCAAAAGGTGTATGAGTTATTGCAGATATAGAGATGTGGCACAAACGGATTGGACATGCAAACTTGCAAAAGCTCAAATTGATGCAATCAAAGGAGATTGTCCATGGACTACCAAATTTCAAAGTTGCAGAAATGCAAAAGGTATGTGCAGCATGCCAATTTGGTAAACAATCAAGAGCATCCTTTCCACATGACAAGCATGTTAGTGAGAATGTACTAGAAGTAGTACATACAAGTGTTTGGGGTCCAGTATGGGTATATTTCATAAAAGAGAAGAGCGAGGTGTTCACTCACTTCTAGAATTTTAAAGCTATGGTAGAAAAGCATATAGGGAAGTACATTCATACATTAAGATCTGATGAAGGAGGTGAATATATGTCAAATGAGTTCAGCAATTTTCTAAAAAATCATGGAATTCGGCATCAATTTTCATGCAAGTACACACCACAACAGAATGGCATTGTTGAACAAAAAAATAGACATATTGCAGAAATAGCAAGAGCCTTGATGGCTGAGAAGAATATGCCTCATTGTTATTGGGCAGAAGTTGTGCATATTGCTCTATATATCATGAACAGAACTCCGACTGCCATTGTACATCAAGTTACACCTGAAGACAAGTTTATAAGTAAAAATCCAAACTTATCACGTCTGAAAGTTTTTGGTTGTATTGCATATGTACATGTCCCAGATGAATTGAGGACAAAGCTTGGATACTCCCTTGAGCAAAAGGGATATAAATGTTATAACCCGCTCACACGACACGTAAAGGTGAGCCGAGATGTTGTATTTGATGAAATGTCAAGTTTCTTTGCAGATGCCAAAGAAGGATTGAGTCTTGAACCAAATGACAAAGAAAATGTTGAAAAAGCAAGTGCAGAATCTCAAGTTTTGAGTGGATCGGGTGCATCACCAAGCAAAATTTCCAACTCAAATCCATGGAGTGGAAGATTACGTTGAAATTTCAGTCCAGCAAATTCATCAAATAGATCCAAGAAAGATAAAGAAAAGCTTTCTGCTGGTCATAAAACATGTGCAGGTTTTGAAGATGTTGATGGAGATTCAAGCAGTTCATAAAACAGTCTTGATGAGGAACTTGGATTGCCCTCTATGAAGACTCCACGAATAGGCATATGCAAATGATACAACGAGAAGTGACACAGGACCAAGAAGATCTGGGAGGATGCGTAATTCAGTGCAACGATTGATATATGATAGTTACATGGCTCGTCATTGTGCCTATATGACAAAGGTAATACAAGATGTTGAACCTTCTTGTTTTGAAGATGCAATTGCTAATGCAGATTGGGAAAAAGCTAAGGATGAGGAGATGGTTGCACATTATGAAAATGATACATAGAAGCTGGTTCCATTGCGACAAGGAAAGAAACCCATAGGCTACAAATAGGTTTACAAGGTAAAGCATAATGTTGATGATAGCATAAGCAAGTACAAAGCACGATTGGTAGCAAAATGATGTGCACAGATATATGGTATTGATTATGAGAAAACATTTAGCCCTCTAGCTAAAATGTGTAGTGTCAGAACACTTGTTGCATTAGCTACAGCAAAAGGATGGACTTTGCATCAGATGGATGTGAAGAATGCCTTCCTACAGGGTGAGTTACAAGAAGAAGTATATATGGACCAGCCACAAGGATATGAAGATTCAAAGCATGCAGAATATGTTTGCACGTTGCAAAAGGCTTTGTACGGGCTGAAGCAAGCCCCTCGTGCATGGCATGCAAGGATTGTTGATTACTTAACCAACATTGGGTTTTCTATATGTGATGCAGATCACTCACTATATGCAAGGAAGGTTGATCATGGCATCACTATTGTGGCTATTTATGTTGATGACCTGATTGTAGATGGTGAATGAAGGAAGCATCAAAGAGGTAAAGCAACTTCTTATGCAAGAATTTGACATAAAAGATCTTGGTGTGTTGCACTATTTCTTGGGCATTGAATTTATACATACAGAAACAGGTATATGGATGTCTCAAAGGCAATATACCTTGAATATGCTGCAAAAGTATGGTATGGGTGATTATAAGCTAATTTCTATGCCATTCGATCAGAATTTGAAGTTGGATACTACATCAGGTGAAGCATTGGAAAATGCTACTATGTACAGGAAAATTGTGGGAAGTCTTATATATCTCACAATTACAAGGCCTCATCTAAGTTATACTGTTAGACTTGAAAGTCAATTTATGCAAATTCCCAGGAAGCCACATTTAAATGCTCTCACGCGCACTCTACGTTATGTGAGTGTTACTTTGGATTATGCATTGTTTTATGAGGCTGGTGTAGATTTGCAGGTTTATGGATACACCGATGCAGATTGGGCTGGTAGCATTTGAGATGGAAGATCTACTAGTGGTTTTCTATTCTCACTTGGGAGTGTTGCTATTACATGGAGCAGCAAGAAGCAACCCATTGTTGCTTTGTCGAGTACAGAGGTTGAGTATAGAGATGCTGCAATGGTAGCATGTGAAGCATCATGGCTAGAAATGCTACTTGCAGATTTAGGTATGGACGTGGGAAAGCCTATCACTATTTATTATGATAATCTTAGCAGCATACACTTAGCATCGAATCCTGTTTTCCATGTTAGAACAAAGCATACCGAGGTACATTATCACTTCATCAAAGAGAAGGTATTAGCCGGTGATATTGATCTTGTTTATGTGAGAAAAGATAAGCAGGTTGTTGATATTTTCACCAAAGCACTTGGAGTTAAGTTGAAGAAGTTTCGAGAGATGCTTGGATTACAGGATATGGCGTTGAGCTTGAGGAGGAGTGTTGAGATATCAAACTCAACATGCTGATCCACGATGACACGTACCAGTTTTTCATTTCTCCGACATGTATAGAAGTCACGTCGGTATATGTCAAGGATACTTCATTGAGCTTTATTAGATTTATCTACTGAGAGTGATGGCACATTTGTTTCTTTCCAGCTCACTCATTCGGGGACATTAGGTTTTTTCCTTATGTACTAATCTTTATATATTGCACTTGTTGTATTCTTGTTTTTAGGTCATTCTTGTACATTCCTTTTTATGTAATACAAGAAGAAGAAGAACATCATTCTTCCTTGCCTCAATCTGTGTGTGTGCTTCTCCTCAACTCCACTCATGACTCTCAAAACTTCATATCTATGATGTCATCTTGTCTTCATCCTTGCTTCGTCTGTAAATCCTTCATACCTCTTTCCTTCAGAATGTGGTATAAACATATATGTGGGCAACTCTAAAACATACCTCTCTGAAATATCAAGCTTCTCTTCAATAGAATTCTGGAACCTTCTCTTGAATAGGAACACCTAACAGGAACTTTCTTCAGACATTCTCCTTCTTCCTTCTTCTTTCAAAGCTAGAACATAAAGAGAAACTGACAACGGAGATATAGGAGTACCTGATATAGGAATTCCTGGAATTCTTATAGGTATGATTGCATTCTTTCATATATGGCTAAAAAATAAGTATTCGTGTTTCATCACCCCATTGGATGATTTAACACTAGTATGCATAATTCTTCAAATATATCAGACTTTATCAAATCTAGAACGTCTTCCTTCATAAATCTGATTTTTCATAACATTAATACCTGTGTCTGAAACAAAACTTCTGAACCCTTTTTATTAGCATTGTGCACATGCCAATAGCTTTCCATGTCATTCCTCAGCTTCCCAAAAATCTAGAATAAGGTTAGAATAAGGTTAGCTGATCTATCATAAAATCCTTGTTGAAAGCATTTTAGGATTCATAACCTTCTGCAACATAACACGTATCGTCTTCTATTCCTCTATAATACTAATCTGATAGAACCTTAATCTTTCTTACACTGTTAAAGAACTTTCACAAAGAAAGGATAGATATTTGACTCATAAATACTCAAGATCTTCATGATCATTCAAGATCATACAAGATCATACAAGATCATACAAGATCTATCAAGATCATACAAGATCATCCATAAAGAGAATATGGACATGAATTCTTAACATAAGATGTAAATCTTATGTTAACCACTATCCAATGTCTTTGAAGTAACCCAAAACCTTCATGTAGAAGACAATCTTCAAATACATCATGTGAATGGCTAATCCACACCACCAAGCTACTCATAGGTAAGTCCTCTCCATAAGCAAGAGTGTGAGCAGACTCTTCTCCAAGAAGAACTCCATAGCTGCTCCTCAACATGCTCCTAGAGTGCACCATGGTTGCCCCATGTGTGCTAGAGCACCACCTCTACTGAGGGATCAGAAACTAGTGTTGACAATTGATGTAGGATGTCCTAGAAGTGACCCAACCACTTCTTTATAATGTCTTGAGTGTCTCATCCAAAAAAATCACTAGAAAGCGCTTTATTTGAATCTCATCCCTTTTTAAGTTGCTTTTGCTTTATTTTTTGGTGAGTCTGCTTTATTTTTAATGTTGATTTTAACTAACTTTAAAAATAGATTTTTGACCTACATTTTCACGCTTCTCACTACCTGATGAATGATCTGACAACATTTTTATGATCCTCATGCCAAGAGCTATCATATGAGGTCAAAACCCTAAATCAGTAGAAAATTAGGATTAGGGTTTTCTCCCAAATCTTATCTCTGATAACAGCATGTCATATACCATTGAGCTCTCTTCAAGCTCTACAAGATAGGCTCGTAAAAATTTTACCCATTTTTGTGCCTAAAATGACTAAGTCCCAAAATTAGGGTTTTTGCCTTAAATGGATTTTGGATTGATGTGACATTGTTTTCTAACAAAGATATTGGGGTCTTTGCAATGGCCATACAACTTTGATTATCACACTTGATTACAGTCACCATATTTGATGGAAGGCCTAGATCTGCAAGAATTCTCCTTTACCACACTACTTCACAAGAAGAAAACAAGAAGAAAAACAAGTTGCTTTGTACTTTGCTTCAATGGAGGAGAGTGTGAGAGTTGGTTGCTTGCTACTTACCCAAGAAAATATTCCTCAACCAAGTGAGAAACTATATCCACAAACTCATTTTCTAGAATCACAATCTCCTGCCCAACCTAAATCATAATATCCTTGAAGTGTATCACCTATGGTATTAAGAAAAAAACCAAAATCCAAGGTTCCTACAATGTACCTTAAAATTCCCATACCAGGATTCTAGTGACTCTCATTAGGTTTGTTGGAAAACGTGTTTAACACTCCTACAACATAACAAATGTCTGGTCTAGTGTTGCACAGAAAAACAAGACTTCCAACAAGCATCTACATTAGGCATGTTATCATCCATAGATAGCTTATGATTTACCTCCATAGGTGTGCTAGTTGGTTTGTAGTCCATCATTCCAAATGCCTTGAGAATTTCTTTGGCATATTTTTTTTGTGAGATGAAAACGCCATCATTTCTTTGCCATACTTCAACTCCGCGACAAAAATGGAGTAGACCTAAGTCTGTCGTTTCAAACTCAGTTCCCAAGCTAATCCGAGTTTGATTGTTGGGTTCCTGATGATCTCCCATAATGATCAAATCATCTACATATACAATGACAAAAAGTAACTTGCTATCCCTTTTCGTTACATACAAGTTAGCATCAAAAGTACTTCTCTCAAAACCCATATTTTTGAAAATATTATCTATCTATTGATACCAAGTTCGTGGTGCTTGTTTAAGTCCATACAAAGATTTCTTCAACTTGCAAACTTTATTTTCTTAATTGGGCACCTCAAAACTTGGTGGTTGAGATACATATACCTCCTCCTTGAAGTGACCATTCAAAAATGCAAATTTGACATCCATATAAAAAATAGGCCAAGACTTTTGTGCAGCTACTATAAGTATGATCTGAATAGTTCTCATATGTGTATTGGTGAAAAAGTTTCTTGAACATCAAATCCTTCCATTTGTGAAAAACCTTGTGCAACTAATATTTCCTTATACTTTTCTAATGTGCCATGTGCTTTATACTTAGCTTTCCAAATCCATTTAGTACATATTATCTTCCTTCTTTGGCGGCAAATCAACTAGATCCCATGTATCATTTTTTAGTATACCGTCATACTCAGACTGCATTGTCACTCTCCAACCTAGATAATCGAGGGCTTCCTCAATGGTGGTAGTTTCCTTTATCGAGTCCATGATATCTGCCACTAATGCCATGTTAGCAATGTGTTTGCAGGCTCTTCTTTGCTCCTCTATTCTCCATGATCTTCATAATCCATCCGAGGATGATTATGGTACATCTAAGTGTGAATTGCAATCATCAAAGAGCTATTGTGCCCACTTCAATAGCGGCTTATGATATGCAGCTACAACTGGTTGGCTTTTTACCAAGGAAATTTTTCCATCAGATGTTTCCTCCTCCTCAACTTTAACCTGTCTTTTCATAGGCACAAGGTGAGATATTTCTCAATTTGATGAGATAGTAGATTTACCTTTATCTTCTACTAAGTGTGGTCATTCATCAAACACCACATCTAAACTGACAAGAATCTTCCTTGCCTTAGGATCCCACAACCTATATGCTTTAGAATCTTCACTATATCCTAGAAAGACACACTTTTTGCTTTTTGAATCCAATTTTGATCTTGTTCAATTAGGAATATATGCATTACAAAAGCAACCAAAAATTCTAAAATGTAAAATTGAACGCTTCTTACCAGAATATGCTTCTATGAGTCATCCCCTTCAGTGCCTTTGTGTAGCTTTGATTGAGGATGTAAACTGTTGTATTGACTACTTCGGCCGAGAATGAATCAGGCATGTCTTAAACCTTTAACATACAACGAACCATTTCAACTACTATCATGTTCCTACACTCAACAATGCCATTTTGTTGAGGTGTATAAGCTATTGTAAGTTTCCTTTTCACACCATGCTCCCTACAGTAGTTATTGAATTGAATTGATAAGAATTCACCTGCTCTATCTCTTCTTAATTTCTTCAATTTCTTTCCTAATTCATTTTCCACATATTTATGCCACGTTTTAAATTTTTCAAAATCATCAACCTTCTCACGAATGAAATAAACCCACATCGTTCTACTATAATCATCGACTAACAACAACAGGTAGAAAGACCCTCCTAAAGCAGGTATAGACATTTTACTGTAAAGATAAGCATGTACTAACTCTAGAGGAGCTTGAGATCGATTGCTAGTCTCTCATGAAAATTCCTTTCATTGTTGCTTGCCCATCATGCAAGCTTCACAAGGTTCTTGCAACTCTCAAAATGTAAGAAAATGAGCAACCATTCCTGTTCATTGCATCTCCTTCAAAACTGCAAATCTGAGATGCCCAAATTGTTGGTGCCATAACCTACTTATATCATTATCTTCTGTAGCAATTAAGGCACTTATACAAGTTAGCACTGCTTTCACCTACTATATTACTTGATGAATCCATGATTTCTGCACCACTCTTATTAAAGTGAACTTCGAGTTCACAAACTGTTATTGCAAAAACTATCTCTTTTAAGTGTAGGTACATCGAGAACATCAGATAACTTTTTCTCAACACTGGAGACGTGATAAAGGAGATGGTTCTAGTTCCTTGCGCTCATTGGAGACCCCTTAGCTCATAACTGAAGAAAAACTTGTTTATCAATTTTTAACCCCGAGGGCATGAACATTCATTACTTTTTCATTTGGATTTCGTTGATATTTAGATAAGATAATTTGAGGTTGACCGCTTGTTGCGACTAGAAAAGAAAGAGGCATTGGAGAAATTCGAGCCAAAGGAGAAAGGACCCTTAAAGGTATATATATCAAAGTGCTTGATCATTAATTTAAGAAGTGATATAAACATTGGATTTTTACAAGTCTAGTAGGAGCTATCCAAGGCAATCAAAGCAAGGTAGTAAAGAACACAAGGCTTGGGAAGTGCTACTCCTTGGGAAGCAGAGCAATCAAAGAAGTTGACTTGAGATTGGAAGAATACTCAACCCCCTCAGTCAATTATTAGCTTAGGCTAAATGTCTAGCATTGTGGATTATATTAGAACGATGATAGGAATGCAGCAAGTCCAAGAGACTTAATTTTTCAAGTCCAAGACTAAGATAAAAGTGTGTGATACGAAATACTAAAGGAAAGAATTTAATTTTAATAGAACGAAAACTCAAAAGTACAACGAAAAGTTGAATCCTGATTATACATTGAGACAAGATAAGAATTTAAAGGAATTAAAAACGAAACGAGCAATTAAGAACAAAGAAACATTGACGATCAGAGTGTGTACTGAGTGATTCAAGAAGTAAATTCCTTGCCCTTAGATCAGGCAAGCATATAGGTAAGTTAGACCGCCCAAGCCTTAGATCATCAGAAGCAAGTGTAGGACCTACTGCATGTTCATGGGCTCAGAAATTGAATAGCTACCCTTACGAGTTGGGCTCAAATACTAGTGAATCAGAAATGGTATTTAGCAAAGAAAGACCAGAAGGATGGTTAAACATAGCATATTTAGAAAGACCTAAAGGAACCTACCGAACTCAATTAGAATATGTCCGAACCAACTACTTAGGTGCTCGAATCTATGAGGATGGTTTGCGAGATCAATGATGCCATTACACAACCCTGAGCAACCCATTGGATTGGATCATCCAGTGGTGAAATTAAAGAGAGACGCATACATAGACAAAGAAGGAACAATGTACATCATAAGTACTCAACCAAATCATACCAATGAGTTTGGTGTAGTTCAGCTAGATACGGAAGCTAGAACCCAAGGAAAATAACCACTAGGAGAAGAACCTAGGACAGCTAGAGGGAAATCTGTACTACCAAGAGTACTAATCCCAGATTGGATCCCTCACGACAATAGAAGCATAGAATTATTTGTAAATAAGGAAATTGATGAACCATTTTGGAGGTACAAGATGGAACACCCTAGTGAGGTAGGCTCCATCATGATTTATGAGTTCAAGGACCCAGATATACCTGAAAAGGTTGTTTACATGGATGATACTTCAATACGGGTATCTGTAGTACTAGACTATGTGAGAAATACCTATACATGGAGAGGTGAGCTAGTATTCCCTCCATCTTGAGAAAATGTAAACACGAGCCATCAGGGTGCTGGAACATCTTGAACCCATGGTACTCAAAGAGAGAACAAAGAGAAACCAGAAGTAACTTTCACTCATCCGATAGGGATTGATAGACTAACCATGGAAAGTGATAGATTGGAATGACAAAGGCACCCAAGAATACCAAGTGGTAGAGATGATCTTCCTCTACCTAGACCACGTCAACACCCCAGGATACTAAGACCCACTCAATTAGTAAAGTCAATGAAGAACTACTTTGATGGGACAGGAGATCCCTATGACCATGTTGCGGAGTTTAAGTGCTAAGAACAAAGCAAGTAGAACACATGTTCACGCAATACAATGTATTTGGACTAACATTAAAGAATATTGCTTTAACTTGGTTCCAACCATTGCAACAAAGGCAATTTAGGGATATTCATCACTTGTTAGAGTCATTCATCATGGAATTCTCTAAAAGTGGAATCAGACATGATACTTCTTCATTCATTCATAGTTTCAAATAGACCCCTCAGGAAACAGTTAGATTGATAGGACGTAGGTTTAGACAATACGTAGAAAGATGTGCGATGCAAGAATTACCCTCACAGGCCAAGCAAGTGTCATTGTTTTTAGGTGGCCCCTTAAGCTTTAAACTATGCTCCTATGCATACTTAAAGGAACCCTGAACACTAGAGCCATGTGTAACAATTTGTATACACATTGAGGAAAACTTAGGAGATGAGTTGGAACTCTCAAAAGTCTATAAGGACTCAGATTGTTCATCTCTAGAACCCTCAAAACTTTCTAGCTCGATAGAGGACCTAGCGAAAGAAGTGGCCCAGAAACTAGGAGTTTCTAGTAAACAGATGCCCAGGTTAACAACAAACAAATGTTGTTAAACTTGTGGTGGTGATCATATGGCAAACATGTGTCCCCATGTAACACAACCACAAGCCAACCCTAGTGGCCAATCTTGTACGATTGAGAGTTGATATATAAATCACACTGCCCAAGACTTCCCATACAACAAACAAGTAGTACGACAGAACTACCCGCAAGCATACCCCCAACCAGGGAGATATCAAGGTCAATATAATGCTCAACCTCATTAGTATAGGCCTCCACAAAAGTATCCTTATCAGGCTCAACACAGACCTCAAGTTGTTTTAGCTCAACAACCACCCCTACTAGCTAATGTCATCCGAGTTAAATATGCTATTGCAGAAGAGACTCTCGATAGGGCTATAGTGCCTTCTTCACCCCTGATCAGGTAGCACTCTCAATTCCACTATGCAATCCTTTGTAAAGCTGGAAATGCCTTCTCAGGTAGCCCCCAAAACTTGAAATTAAACATACACAACAAGTAGACTGTTTCTCAAAAGAAGTAAACAATAACATTTAGTCCCATTGTAGTTTCCACTTCAATGAGCATCCATTCTTACAAAACTCTCTTTTACAAACAAGTCCTCATGAGAATCTTCTTGCTCTTGCAACCAAAAAACATACTCACCTAATTGTCCCTACCTGAGTTGTCACTCGAGTATAAGTGTGATATCTAGTGTTAAAAAGCTTGAGATAGTGTGGGGCCACATAATGAATGGTAAATGCTTTTGCGTAAATGCATCACAACAGAAGGAAAACGTCATGTCTTTTCAAGTGAGTCATTATAAAATGTGGGGTTGGAGTCAATATAGATGGTGAATGCAATGTGGGTACTCCAACCATCAACATGTACGAACCGCATGAGATAGTTGTGAACCCCAAGCCCTATGGAGGCAGTTACAGACCCACTCGTTAGCCAAGGACACACCAACTTCAACAAAATCGAAATGAATGCATAGTCATGGAGAACAATATGAGAACTACGAATGTAGTCTCCTCTCAATGGACCGTTAGCGCAATTATACAGATCACTTCACTTGAGTAACATCTTCCAATAATCCACAATTTTGTAAACATCAGATCTCCAAGGAAGTCAAGGAGTTGCAACCCTTCCTCTCCAAGATGCAATTGATCTTGCCATGCCGTCAAGCTCTTCATCTGTAAAACCTTCCTTAAGGAAAACTTGAATGAGACACCAAAGGAAATTGTGCCTGTAAGCTTTTTCAAGCAAGACAAATATGCCCCAGTGCTATGCTGGTCAAGCAAGCCTAATAGAAAGGATGCATCATGAACCAACTATCAATCCAAAAGTCATGCCTTAGTAGATCAGGCATATGAAGTGTACAAATTCATGAAATTCAAGCATAACGCAATCAAAGATGAAGGAATTCAAAGTATCCAATGAAAATTTTGCTCCAAATAAGGACAATCATGGAAAACCAAGATAAAATTTTGTACAACCCCAGAGAGCCAGGCCATCCTAAACTAGAAAATATCAGCTTATATTTTCACCAGATTTCTTAACGTTAACCCATTACTTTTCAAGTGGACAAGAAACCACAAAACACCTTTAACATTTACAAATTCCCAATGAGTGACCCTTGATGCAAATCCTTTCTAAATCAAAACATGCATTGTAATGGAAAGTAATAGATGTGGATCATAAACTGCTCCTACTTATACATCACATATTCTTGTTCTTTAGGTGTGTGCTTATGAGCATAAGAGTGATGTGTCTATAGAGCCTTTGTGCCACTCCAGCAATTATAAGTGAAAACATAATGAGCATCATTCCTTATGTCAATAACAAAACAAAGCTCGCTCCAGAATCAAACATAACACTATGGGGAAATCATAACAACTCAAGCCAATGTTAGAGCAACCCATGCTGCCAGAACATAGCAGGATCCAAATACATAAGTGTCACGTATATCCAACAAGATCTACAATTAGTGGTAGGGGATGTGGACACTATCCCATATCAAATGATTAATCACATAA
>MU261766.1:0-90450 GCA_020310875.1 Ceratopteris richardii | reverse complement strand
TGCAGTAAATGATTATGAGGCTATGTCAGATGCAAAGCTTTGGCATGCATGCTTTCGTCATCTGATTTTTGCTAGTTTGCTATGCCTGCAGAAATCTGAAATGGTATCCTCTTTGCCCAAACTTGAGGCACCTTGAAAACATGTTTGTGAAGGCTGTATTTTGGGTAAAATGCAGCGTTCGTCCTTTCCAAAAGATGGTTCAGTTCGGGCTACGCAAAAATTGCAGCTTCTACATAGTGATGTTTGTGGTCCTATACAGAGACCTTCTTTTGGAAATTATCTTTACTTCGTGACTTTCATTGATGATTTTTCCAAGCATGCATGGGTATAAATTGAACGCAAAGTCCGAAGTGTTCATGTGCTTCAAATAGTTTTTAGTTTTGGCTGAAAAATTTGCCAGCATGTAAAATGGCACCCTCCATTTAGATGGAGGGGGGGAATATATGTCTTCTGATTTTAATGGATTTCTGGCCAAACGTGGGATAGAACACTAGTGTACAATTCCATATACACCTCACAAAAATGGAGTTGCTGAACGAAAGAACAGGTCAGTCATGGAGATGGTGAGGTGTATGGTCAAGAGTCAAGCTTTACCACATAGTTTCTGGCTTGAGGTTGTCATGTGTGCAGCGTTGTCGGAGTGAAAACGACGTTCGGTGGATCAGGGCGACCGCCAGAAATACGGCGCACGCGGGGTGCTTGACGCAAACTCAGGTGAATAAATGAAACCTTTCCACTGAGACTTAATCTTTTCGTTCGTCAATTGAATGCACATAGATGGTTTTTGATAATATCCAAATTGTTCGACTTTCTAAAACTAAATGCTTGGTTTATTTAAACTAAAAGGACTCCATGCGTTAATTCTGTTGATGAGTATGTGTAAAGCCATGTTTAACTCACGCAGATACTTGGAAACATTAATATAAAAAACAAAAAAAAAAAAATGTTAAACCCGCATTTATTTAAATGAGATTCCCGTAAACTCTGAATGATTTAAGTAATTGCTTTAGTTCTCATAAAAGACATCAATTTCATATTACTAGTCTCGTTGAAGATGAACCATATTAGCAAATTTGCTTAGCGTTGTTTGAATCTCGGTTTTCCTAAGCATTTCTGATCATAAACAAGTTGTGCGCATACATAATTTTCCCGTTCTTAATCTATGTTCTAACAATCTTATGATGTGACAAGTGATATATGTAAATTATGCAACATGCATACTTTGACATAAGCGTTTATTAGAGTACTAAAGAGGATTTCAATCTTCAAAATCCTAGGTGTTTATCATCGCAAGCATATAAATTAAAAGAAAGCATAGGTATTGGCAGAAACTTTATAATTTCTTGGATATTGCCGTTATAGGAAAGTCAAACTAGGGATTATTTAGACTCATAACCACAATACGATTCATAGCGTTTTAAGTATAACACAGCTTTAATTCAATCGGCATAGCACAAATCATATATAAAACTCTGTAGTTAGCGAACTATACTCAGTTCATCAAAATTGCAGCATCATCTTCAACCTAGAAACGTCCGTTAGCATCTTCTTGTACAAATCTGGATCCTCTTATGTCTGAAAGATAGCGCTTTATGAATCTATGACTTCTCTATATAATTTGTCTTTGATTTCTTGTCCATGACTTGCTAACTCTCAATCCATATCCATCCCGGATGTTGCGATATACATTCTCAGAACTACATACTTCCTCTGACGGAATTCAGAGATACGAAAGAAATCTCTCTTTGAATGAATCTAGTTGATCTCTGATCACTCCGCGGGAGCACGGACTTGCTACACCTTCTCTGTAAGCGTCTCATGCCTATCATGATTTGACTTGCAGGATCCATTTTCTAAGGACGATGCTTCCTCCCATTCGGTACCGAGGAAATGAAGACTATTTGCTACAAACTGCTACTGCTATGTTCTCTTCTCAGAGCATAAACTGCTACTGCTACTTCTTCACCTATACTGCAGAAGGAAAATGTGCACGAACAATTAAGCTCTACAAACACTGATGCCCTGTGCCTTGCTCCTTGAGTGGTGCTTGATGGGAAATTGAGAACAGAAAAGGTACGACGTTCCAGATTAATGTATAGGCAGAGAATTCTAACACAGCATAAGAATGCTAACACAGCATAAGACAAGAAGAGCAGAAACGACTCTCTCAGAACGGCAGTGACGAAGAAGATCTGAAATGTTTCCGTCCTGTCTGAAAAATCTAGCGAGCGATTGCGCGTCGGGCTAGTTTATTGATGATGGAACCCCGATCAGCGTGCCTCCTCTGTGATCAGCGTACCTCGAGATATGAAATTGGCCTCCCTTAATTTTTCGCTTCCCCTCTCTTTATCGCCCTTCTGAGCTTCTGCATGCGCACCCAAAAACTGCTCGAGCTTTCTTTTCTTAACTGCCCCTTTTTCCATGCAAAACTCCTTTATGCCTTTCCTGTTACGTTAGTTGAACAAAAGGAAAGTAGATAGATATATTTTGACTTTGGGAGTTTCTAGAACTATAGAGAATTAAAACTTTCATCATAGAACGATGACAAGTGCTGAACGAACATGATGAACAGAATATTAGGTTCGAAAGTAGCTCTGCCTTCGGCTTTCTTATGATCTTCGGCTTCTCTTTCATAGAATAACTGAACAAACATAGAAGGCTTTTTGTAGTGCACTTATGATCAGACATAACTCTTCTTTCTAATTGCTAAAATTTGTATGCTATCAATTCTAATCTTCCATGATAGTCTGTAATCATTTATTGAAGTTATCCAAAGAGCTTCCATAATTCTCACTTATGATCACTTTGACTTTGATAGTGTCTTCTAATGAGGAGAGTAAATCTCTCCGACATCCACCCCCACCAAACCTGTGCTTCCTCCGGATGCGCCAAACGAAGAATAACCTGCTTTGTCGATGTTGGTGCTCTCACTTCCATACATATCAATGTGAAAATACATTCATCCTTACAGTCTCTCATATGTGCAAGGGTAATACTCAGTGTGCCTCAATGCATGGTCATGTAGTGTGACCCTAATACATGCATACTTTATGTGCATTTTCAAAATTTATGGTGCATAAGGAATAAGAGCTTTTGATGAAGAGGTTTCTATCTCCTATAGCTCGACTTTGCTCGCAGATTTCATCATGCATTTTACAATCGAGATTGGTGCAAATGGACGTGCACCTAAGGGCAAAACTAAATATGTGTTCATACATAATTTAATGCATACTTGAAATGCACGCTTAAATAAATGGTGCAAAACTGGAAGTAAAAGGTTTTCATATTCTACTCTTGAAGAAAATCTTGGTTGTCCATAAATTCCCATTCTTCATCTTGAACCTGAAAAATATCTTGAAAACAAACTCGTGAAAAAACATAAGTATTAGCACATTTAAACCAAATTTTTCAATTCAAAACTTCTAGATGATTCATCTATAAAACCCTGAAGTAATATTAAATCATATTTTGGAGCTTCCATCAATTCGTCCTTTCTTGCTTGATCTACATTAAATCACTCAAAACATTGATTAGAAAAGCCATATTTGATTCCTTAATGAAATTTAACAAAATCCATATACATACCTTTTTGATGAGGAAGTAGGTTGTAACTCCCATATAAATACCTTTTTGATGAGGAAGTAGGTTGTAACTCCCATATAAATACCTTTTTGATGAGGAAGTAGGTTGTAACTCCCATATAAATACCTTTTTGATGAGGAAGTAGGTTGTAACTCCCATTTAAATATTCTTCATGGATAGAAAACATTCACAAAATGTCATAAACTGTTATTCATCATAAGTATCAAAAAGAATGTGGACTATTTCTCAGTTTGAACGTATGCAATAATAATTTTATAAAAACTTCTCATCAAATTCCTTTTTCCTAAGAAAACCAAAACAATTTGAATCATCTTTTCTTGTCAAATATATTAATCATTTCTTAGTTTAATCATTTCTTAATGTAATCATTTCTTCTATTTTCTTCAATGATACATTCTTAGTTTTCTTGTTAAGTTTTAAAGGTTTTGATTGTTGTGAATTTATATTCATTTTGTTTTCGATTTGTTTAATTATATGTTCAAGAAGTTGCTTGTCTATTTCATTTGTTTGTTTGTTTTCATTCATAATACTTTGTTTGATCTCTTCTTGTTTAATTCCTTCTTCATTAAATTGATTATATTCATGTTTATGAATTTGAGTTTGAAGTTGTTTAAGCTTGACTTGATCAAACAAATTCTCATTAGAAAGAAGCATTGGATCAAGTGAAATCTGTACATTATTAAATTTCCTTGCTCCTACTTGTATTTCATGCTCAAAATCACCTAGATCAATTTCCAATTGCTCTTCTATAATCGATTTTTGATCTTCTTCCTTTAGTTTTATCATTTTGATTTCTTCTTTTAACTCTTGTTTTTGGTTTGATGTCCTCTCTCTTATTTTTTCTTTTGTTTGAATGTTCATATGTATGATAGGCTTCCATACTTTTTTACTTTCACATGGATTAGGTTTAGTTTGAATCTCATTAAATAGTTCTTTCATTCCACCCCTTCCTAGATTTAATTTTAAAGGTGATAGATCCTGAGCATTACAAATTTTCCTCTCATTTTCAACCACTAATTTTCGTATTCGTGCATCTTTATATGACCTACAATTCCAAAATGCATGGCCATATTGATCGCACCAAAAACACTGTAAAGGTCTCATTCGAATCCTATTTGATGTTCTTAATGAATGTCTACGGCCAGATTCTCTAAAATCATGAGTATGTGTTATAGGTGAAGGATCTATAAACAAACTTTGGCTCATTCCCTCCTTTTCATGCTCACATTTAGCTAACTCTAAATCTTGTATTCGTTTAGATAATATTTCATACTTCTGGTTCATTTCTTGAAACTCAGCATTCATTTCCTCTTTCCAAGTTCTAAGACTAGTTCTTAATACTTGTAAAGTCTCTGGCATAGCTTTAAACGTATCATTTAAAGTCAAAATCATGCTAAATGTCTTTTGTAGAGCTTCATTGGCCTTGTTTTCCCTTTCTATGCATTTATCTTCCCATTTTCTCAAATGTTGATCTATCAATGCGTTCACATATGCTTCATCAATAACAATACTCGTTGAATTATGCTCTTGTAAACTACTTTCAAAAGAATCGTTACATTGATGTATATTTTTCATGTTTGTACGCTGCTTTTTGCCCATAACTACACTTGAATATCAAAGAAGCACCACATAAACGAAAAACAAGCTATGAGGTTATACATACATCAAACATACATTACTTGGCATTAATTTGAGAAAAAGGGCATTAATGTGAGAAAAAAGTCCAGAAACATGTACCTGAGCTGCAAGGCCGTTTGTTCATGTCGGGTTCAAATTGTCGGAGTGAAAACGATGGTCGGTGGATCAGGGCGACCGCCAGAAATACGGCGCACGCGGGTTGCTTGACGCAAACTCAGGTGAATAAATGAAACCTTTCCACTGAGACTTAATCTTTTCGTTCGTCAATTGAATGCACATAGATGGTTTTTGATAATATCCAAATTGTTCGACTTTCTAAAACTAAATGCTTGGTTTATTTAAACTAAAAGGACTCCATGCGTTAATTCTGTTGATGAGTATGTGTAAAGCCATGTTTAACTCACGCAGATACTTGGAAACATTAATATAAAAAACAAAAAAAAAAAATGTTAAACCCGCATTTATTTAAATGAGATTCCCGTAAACTTTGAATGATTTAAGTAATTGCTTTAGTTCTCATAAAAGACATCAATTTCATATTACTAGTCTCGTTGAAGATGAACCATATTAGCAAATTTGCTTAGCGTTGTTTGAATCTCGGTTTTCCTAAGCATTTCTGATCATAAACAAGTTGTGCGCATACATAATTTTCCCGTTCTTAATCTATGTTCTAACAATCTTATGATGTGACAAGTGATATATGTAAATTATGCAACATGCATACTTTGACATAAGCGTTTATTAGAGTACTAAAGAGGATTTCAATCTTCAAAATCCTAGGTGTTTATCATCGCAAGCATATAAATTAAAAGAAAGCATAGGTATTGGCAGAAACTTTATAATTTCTTGGATATTGCCGTTATAGGAAAGTCAAACTAGGGATTATTTAGACTCATAACCACAATACGATTCATAGCGTTTTAAGTATAACACAGCTTTAATTCAATCGGCATAGCACAAATCATATATAAAACTCTGTAGTTAGCGAACTATACTCAGTTCATCAAAATTGCAGCATCATCTTCAACCTAGAACGTCCGTTAGCATCTTCTTGTACAAATCTGGATCCTCTTATGTCTGAAAGATAGCGCTTTATGAATCTATGACTTCTCTATATAATTTGTCTTTGATTTCTTGTCCATGACTTGCTAACTCTCAATCCATATCCATCCCGGATGTTGCGATATACATTCTCAGAACTACATACTTCCTCTGACGGAATTCAGAGATACGAAAGAAATCTCTCTTTGAATGAATCTAGTTGATCTCTGATCACTCCGCGGGAGCACGGACTTGCTACACCTTCTCTGTAAGCGTCTCATGCCTATCATGATTTGACTTGCAGGATCCATTTTCTAAGGACGATGCTTCCTCCCATTCGGTACCGAGGAAATGAAGACTATTTGCTACAAACTGCTACTGCTATGTTCTCTTCTCAGAGCATAAACTGCTACTGCTACTTCTTCACCTATACTGCAGAAGGAAAATGTGCACGAACAATTAAGCTCTACAAACACTGATGCCCTGTGCCTTGCTCCTTGAGTGGTGCTTGATGGGAAATTGAGAACAGAAAAGGTACGACGTTCCAGATTAATGTATAGGCAGAGAATTCTAACACAGCATAAGAATGCTAACACAGCATAAGACAAGAAGAGCAGAAACGACTCTCTCAGAACGGCAGTGACGAAGAAGATCTGAAATGTTTCCGTCCTGTCTGAAAAATCTGGCGAGCGATTGCGCGTCGGGCTAGTTTATTGATGATGGAACCCCGATCAGCGTGCCTCCTCTGTGATCAGCGTACCTCGAGATATGAAATTGGCCTCCCTTAATTTTTCGCTTCCCCTCTCTTTATCGCCCTTCTGAGCTTCTGCATGCGCACCCAAAAACTGCTCGAGCTTTCTTTTCTTAACTGCCCCTTTTTCCATGCAAAACTCCTTTATGCCTTTCCTGTTACGTTAGTTGAACAAAAGGAAAGTAGATAGATATATTTTGACTTTGGTATAGAGAATTAAAACTTTCATCATAGAACGATGACAAGTGCTGAACGAACATGATGAACAGAATATTAGGTTCGAAAGTAGCTCTGCCTTCGGCTTTGTTATGATCTTCAGCTTCTCTTTCATAGAATAACTGAACAAACATACAAGGCTTTTTGTAGTGCACTTATGATCAGACATAACTCTTCTTTCTAATTGCTAAAATTTGTATGCTATCAATTCTAATCTTCCATGATAGTCTGTAATCATTTATTGAAGTTATCCAAAGAGCTTCCATAATTCTCACTTATGATCACTTTGACTTTGATAGTGTCTTCTAATGAGGAGAGTAAATCTCTCCGACAGCGTATGTACTGAATAGGTGTCCCACTAAAGCGTTGCAGTCTATCACTCCATATGAGGCTTGGCATCAGTTCAAGCCATCTGTTGCTCATCTATGTGTATTTGGTTGTTTGGCATATGCATTAGTGCCTGAACAACATTGCAAAAAAATGGATGATAAAGTAGTAAAATGTATTTTTGTTGGGTACAGTTCTGAAAGTAAAGGCTATCATTTGTATCATCTATAGACTAAACGTATTCTGGTTAGCCGTGATGTTGTTTTTGTGGAGGATGCTATTCAACTATTACTTTCATGTACTAAGGCGACATTTGTTAGCTCCAAAGACATGTATGATACTTTGGTGCCTCTTTTTACATGTGGATAGTCTATAGTTCTAGTCTCAATGAGGCAACTTCTCAACCTTTGTAGGTTTCATAGGATGATGCAGATAACTCCATTTCTGATGTAGATGTACATGATGCACTTATTGATGAGAGACCTGATATTGAGTAGGCAAGAACTATGCCAAAATGGCTTGTGCAGACCTTGCATGACAGTAAATTACATGCACCTCTATCATATCGTACTCGTTCAGGCTCTCATAGTGCCTCTTTTGCTTCAAATTTCTATGCTATGGCTGCATCTAGTCTCTGTGATGAGAATGAGCCTGTTTCATTTGATGAAGCACAAAATTCAGAAAATTGGATGGCTACTATGCAATTTGAATATGATGCAATACTGAAGAATGGTACTTGGTCTTTATGTGACTTGCCTCTTGGCAAGAAGGCCATTGGCACTAAGTGGGTATACAAGCTAAAGCATAAACCCGATGGTCCAGTTGACAGGTATAAGGCTAGGCTTGTTGCAAAGGGTTATGCGCAGGAAAGAGGCATTGATTTTGATGAGACCTTTGCACCTACATGCCGTATGACTACTGTTCGGAGCATTTGTGCACTTGCAGCCCATCATGGTTGGAATGTACATCAGTAGGACATTAAAACAGCATTTTTGAATGGTGACTTGCATGAAGAAGTGTATGTTTTTCAGCCCCGTGGCTTTGTGCAGAAAGGGCATGAATACCAGGTGTGGAGGTTAAAGAAGGCATCATATGGTTTAAAGCAAGCACCATGTGCTTGGTATGAGAAGATACATGCCTATCTAATTGCACATGGTTTTGAAAAGAGTCCAACTCAAAGCACCTTATATGTTAAGCGTGCTAATGATGTGCTTCTGATCATTGTTGTCTATGTTGACGACATGATGCTCACTAATCCTATTGAGAATCATATTACTGATTTTAAGGCTGATTTGCATGCCTCATTTGAGATGTCTGATTTGGGGCATTTGCATCACTATTTGCGCATTCACTTTATGCAAGTTGATGATGGAATGGATTTGTGTCAAACAAAATATATTGACACATTATTGCAGTGTTTTGGCCTTGAAGATTCTAAGCCTATTGCCACTTCTGTCTCCTATGGAGACAGGTTTACGATTGAGTCTTCATGATGCTGGAGATGCATTTGATGTTGTTCTCTATCAGCAGGATGTTGGATGCTTGATTTACTTATGCATTACTCGGCCAAATATTCAGCTTGCTGTCTCACAGATGAGCAGGTTTATGCATTGCCTAGGAGTCAAGCATTGGCAGGCAGTTAAGCGCATCTTTCGCTACTTGAGTGGTACTCGGCTACTTGGGTTGTTTCATCCCAAGGGGGGATCACTACTGCCATATTTGCATGCTTTTCTTGACTTTGATTGGGATGGTTTCTATGACACTCGTGTGTCCATTAGTGGCTTTTGTTTCATGCTTGGTAGCTTATGTATATCTTGGTTGAGCAAGAAGCAGCCTACTGTGGCCACTTCTAGTTGTGAGGCTCAGTATAGGGCAGCTTTCATAGCTAATGTTGAGTGTGTGTGGCTCAGACGCCTTATGGCTGATTTGGGTGTTGGTTAGTCTTCTGCCACCACCATCTTCAGTGATAGTCAGAGTGCATTGGCAATTGCGAGGAACCTTGTGTTCCATGCTCGCACTAAGCACATTGAGGTGCATTATCATTATGTGAGGGAGAGGTTCTCTACTGGGGATATCACCTTGGCATATGTGCCCACGCAAGAGAACATTGCAGACCTTTTCACGAAGGCTCTCCCTCGGGAGATGTTTGAAGCTTTCCGCAAAGCTTTGGGCTTACTTCCTTTTGTGGAGTGATTTCCACATAGCTTGGCACTTCCTTATACATGAGTGCCAGCTACTTGCTCACCGCATCACTTCCAGGGGGGATCTGTTGATATATTTAGGTAGTGATGTGTGTGAACACTCTAGGACCGCCAGGGCACTTTTTTCCCTCTTTAGGAGGTTTTTTCCAACAGCTTGTATGTACGCCTATTTCCCTAATGGGCTACTTATCTTTCTACATTCTCTAATAATACATTCAATATTGTGTGTTGTGCTCCAAGCTTCTTCTTCTTCCTTGTGCTATTCGTGTGCTTCCGCATACGTCTAACTCCAACGCATTTGATGAAGAAGAATTTGATACCTCTCTCAAACGCTTGAGAAGGAAACACATCATGTATTTGTATTATGCATACGTATGCCCAAATAGCATATAGATAAATAGTGAATTGAGAAAGGATCATTAATTGTGTAATCTGAATGAGGTCCAACTTATTAAGTGCAAAGCAAGAAGATGCCAATATGGTTTGGGTAGGGGTCAAATCACCAAGATTCTCCTCTTTTTTAATCAAGTATAAGATATAGTCCCCTTCTATTTAAAGAGGCCTATTAAATAGAGGAAAACCATTCTCCTTAGTTTGGACCATCGACATAGGGGAATATCATTATAGGCGTTATAACTTGAATTATATTTTCGAGAAGAAAAATGTTGTTCAAGGGGGAGGAGGGAATGTTATAAAGTCATCTTGAACATGGCTAATCTCAAGATAACATCAATGTATAAGATTGAACATGGTTAATCTCAAGATAACATCAATGGATTATAGAGCCAAATCAAGTGGAGAAAGATTTACATGGAGAAGCGATCTATTGCTCTTGTGCCTTGTGGAATTCCATTAGGGGAGAAACGCTCTCAAATATATAGAAAGAAAGATGTTTTCTCAACTTCGATAACCCTTCAAAAGAATGATTGATAGAAAAATCTGTTGGCTTCTTAGGTAGAAGAATCTATAATTCTAAGAAATCTCAATTCAGACACCGTAGGATTTTCAATTTCAGAAACAATAAGATAAAAGATAATTGGACCACCCAGGAGGGGGAGAAAAATATTATTAACTTTCTCTATAATTCTGTCTAACTCCCTTGTATCTTTTTCAATAACTAAAAGCTATTGCTCCCACCACTGTCTAGTCATCATCATTCCTATGCCTTCAGGTTGCCCTACCCCTGCTCTATGGGATAGGGGGTGTCCCCTAGGCACTATGCCCCTTCATTATACAATTCTTCTTTTATTAATTCATGCTAGGGAGAATAGGCTTGTCTGAACTTCAACTAAAAAAAGGGATTCAAATACAAATGTGTGCATGTGTGGCATAGTAGCTAGAGTCATCTCACAGGTGGAGGCCATGTGAGCTCAACACATGGGTTCCTTGGATACCTCCCCTCGTTCATTGGAAGGATGACTGGCCTTAGGTCCTATTTCCTTAAACGAAAAACCCCTTGATCCCCATGCTTCAAGCATTAATTGTAACCTCTCTCAGTGCCAATGAAACCATGTTTCTAATCTTCGGGTCCATCAAAAACAGTCTTCAAATTTACCGTTAGGGCCCTCCCTTCCGAAACTCTACTCTAGTGGGCCTTTAGGCTATATAATTCTGGCCATGCTCTGCATCTAACCCCTATTATATAGCCTTTAGGCTATATAATTCTGGCCATGCTCTGCATCTAACCCCTACTTTGTAGGATGCAGAGGGTCCTATGGATACTAAGCCTGCCTTGAATTGTACTTTTAATTAATTCAAGGATATGTAAGAGAGTAGGCCTCAAGAAGAACTTGCTTTTTTATTAATCACAGTACAACATAGAAAATATATAGGTATCATGGCCACTATTAATACTCAAGATGAAAATAAACACTAAAATAACATATCAAACCATGTCCATAGTGTTAGCAATAGATCCAACAACGTTGTTCCGACAAAAACTAGAAATCATTTCGGAAGCGAAGATTTACCATAATAAAGCATTGCTGCTATGAGAGATAACCAAAGTAATCCCATCTCTTCCACGGAAGAATTCCATAAGTACAATCATGAAAATCGATGTCGAAACATGTAAAAGAATTGCATAGCGCTCTCAAAAAGTTATGCTTTCAAACATAGTTTCAAAAAACCTTTACTCAAGTTTAACTCGTAATACCACCACTATCAAGGGAAGGAATTCGTAATTCGTGAGAAAATATAAAATAATTCTAATATTTATACCACTAGAATTATGAAAATTAGTTAACTATCAAGGAAATAAATTTCTAATTCGTGAGGAAATCTAGAATAAGTCTAATATGTATACCACTGTACTTGCTTCATTATGAAAAATAGTTATCGAGAACTCATTACTCTGCATCTTTAGATCATTATTAGTTTTCATTTTTTTTAAGGAAGCTCCGCCTATGGCTTAGTCTGCCCAGAGATCCTTGAATTAACTGAAAGTAGAGATGAAGGTAGGCATAGTACCTTTGAGACCCCTTGCGTCCTTAAAGCAAGGGTTATAACCCTTGGCATAATAGAGATTACAAAGCTTCAAAGCCCACTAAGGTAAAACTTTGAAAGGGACAACCCTAAGGTTCAATGAGGAAATTCGTTCGAACTATTTCAAAGGCCTAATACAAAAGTGTTCAAAGTTCGAATCATTATGAGGGTGCCCAAAGGCCAACATTTGATTCAGCTGGAAGGCTATTGAGCACCGCCCATTAATGCAAAGGAGATATCCACAATGGGACATGAACCCTTTTGCTATACATGTTGGTTAGATTATTATTCTTATTATTATTATTAAGGAAGTTCGGTAATTGAGACCCACTCCTCTAGATTAAGCTTGAATTAATTGAAAGGTATAAATGAACACATTTAGCGCACCCATGGGACCCACCATATCCCACAAAGTAGTAGTTAAACACTTGGCATTGTGTGGTTACAGAGCTTGAAGGCCCATCAAGGTAGAGTTAGGGAAACGATGTCCCTAAGCCCAAATGAGATCATTGGACCCACCATATCCCAAAAAGAAGGAATGAAACACTTAGCATTGTCAGGTTAGAGAGCTCGATGGTCCACCAAGGTAGATCTAGGGAAGCAATGTGCAAAAGCCTCGTTCGAGCCCATTAGGTAGAGTTAGGGAAGTGATGTCCCTAAGCCCAAACAAGATCATGGGATCCACCATATACCAAAAAGTAGGAGTTAAACACTTGGCACTGTTAGGTTATAGAGCTCGAAGGCCCACCAAGGTAGATCTAGAGAAACAATGTTCATAAGCCCAAACGAGATCACTAGTACTTAAATGAGCCCGAAGGCTAGCTAGGTATAGGGAAGCAATGTCCATAAGCCCAAACAAGATCACTAGATCTAGGGAAGCAATGTCCATAAGCCCAAACTAGAGCCTGAAGGCCTTGTTGATCTAGAGAAGCAATGTCCATAAGCCCAAACGAGATCACAAGATCTATTGAAGCAATGTCCATAAGCCCAAACGAGACCACTGGTATTTAAATGAGCCAACAGGCCAGAGCAACATTAAATTGTTTGAATGCTGAATGAGAAGTCTTCTTTGTGGATATAGAACAAAGGGACATCTGCGGCCACTAGGGGGGTCGTTCGAACTATTTCAAAGGCCTAATACAAAAGTGTTCAAAGCTCGAATCATTATGAGGGTGCCCAAAGGCCAACATTTGATTCAGCTGGAAGGCTATTGAGCACCGCCCATTAATGCAAAGGAGATATCCACAATGGGACATGAACCCTTTTGCTATACATGTTGGTTAGATTATTATTCTGATTATTATTATTAAGGAAGTTCGGTAATTGAGACCCACTCCTCTAGATTAAGCTTGAATTAATTGAACATTTAGAGCACCCATGGGACCCACCATATCCCACAAAGTAGTAGGCCCATCAAGGTAGAGTTAGGGAAACGATGTCCCTAAGCCCAAATGAGATCATTGGACCCACCATATCCCAAAAAGAAGGAATGAAACATTTAGCATTGTCAAGTTAGAGAGCTCGATGGTCCACCAAGGTAGATCTAGGGAAGCAATGTGCAAAAGCCTCGTTTGAGCCCATTAGGTAGAGTTAGGGAAGTGATGTCCCTAAGCCCAAACAAGATCATGGGATCCACCATATACCAAAAAGTAGGAGTTAAACACTTGGCACTGTTAGGTTATAGAGCTCGAAGGCCCACCAAGGTAGATCTAGAAAAACAATGTTCATAAGCCCAAACGAGATCACTAGTACTTAAATGAGCCCGAAGGCTAGCTAGATATAGGGAAGCAATGTCCATAAGCCCAAACAAGATCACTAGATCTAGGGAAGCAATGTCCATAAGCCCAAACCAGAGCCTGAAGGCCTTGTTGATCTAGAGAAGCAATGTCCATAAGCCCAAACGAGATCACAAGATCTATTGAAGCAATGTCCATAAGCCCAAACGAGACCATTGGTATTTAAATGAGCCAACAGGCCAGAGCAACATTAAATTGTTTGAATGCTGAATGAGAAGTCTTCTTTGTGGATATAGAACAAAGGGACATCTGCGGCCGCTAGGGGGTGAGGTGAACTCTCGCGCCCTAGAATGTACGGGCTTCGTCACATTATTTGATTGGGTACACTCATAATGAATAACTCCATTTTACTTCCCAAAACAAGTCGATCCTTTTAAGGGGCTTAGTAGTCTAAGTAATTTCCAATATGGTAGAATGGGTCAATATGCTATGATCTACGTTAACTTTACAAGCCTTGTGATATGAAGGAGCTCTCATGATAATGGGATAGACAAAATTCTTCAGCAAATTCTTGATATTCTTGAAGTATTTAACAAGGTTAGAGCCATTGTAGGAGAAAGAAAATATTTATAAAAAAGGCTCATCTTGTGCAATATACAGAAGACATTACAAATGAAGATAGAAAATATAGGTTTTGTGGGGGCCTCAAACCTCAGCAAAGATAGATTAAGAATTCGTAGAAAGTTTTTGCTTTTAAATGGAGGTTCGTTAAGTGCATACTCCCTTGAGCTTTAACTCTGAAAGAACAATTGTACAAGTGAATGGGCAGAGTACCCATGGGACCTCCTGTATCCCACAAAGCATGGGTTAGACAAGTTTACAACTGGTTTCAACTTATTCTCACTAGCGAAAGCCATAACATGTCCAACCTGGGTATTGAACTCTAGACCTCCGTCTCAAGAGACTAAAGACTCAACCACTAGAACAAAAGTAGAGGACGTACTAGGGTACCCATTTCCAACAATATCAGACTGTATACACTTCCACTACTTCATCTACTCAAGGGAGGGTTCTCCTGAGGGAAGTATACCCTGTAACATTCCTGTGTGCACGTGTCACGAGGAAGAAGATAAGGAAGAGAGCTCACACACACACTCTAACAATCGAAGAGAAGCACACACTCAGATTGAGGCAAGGAAGAATAATCTTTTTCTTCCTCTTCTTCTATTACATAAAATGGAATGTAAAAGAATGACCTAACAAACAAGGATACAACAAGTGCAATATATAAAGATCAGTACATAAGGAAAAACCTAATGTTCGCGAATGAGTGACCTGGCAAGGAACAAATGTGCCTTCAATCGCGATAGATAAATCTAATAAAGCTCAATGAAGTATCCCTTGCATATATCGGCGTGACCACTATACATGTCAAAGAAACGAGAAACTGGTACGTGTCATCGTGGATCATCGCATGTTGAGCTTGATATCTGAACACTCTCCCTCAAGCTCAATGCCATATCCTCCAATCCAAGCACCTTGTGAAAGTTCTTCAGCTTCTCTGCTCGAAGTGCTTTAGTGAAAATATCAGCAACATGCTCATTTGTTCTCACATAAACAAGATCAATATCACCTGCTAATACCTTCTCTCTAATGAGGTTATAATGTACCTCGATATGCTTTGTTCTAGCATGGAAAACAAGCATCTCCAGCCATGATGCCTCACATGCTGCCATTGTAGCACCTCTATACTCAGCCTCTGTACTTGATAAAGCAATAGTAGGTTGCTTCTTACTGTTGCATGTAATAGCTGCACTCCCAAGTGAGAATAGAAAGCCACTAGTAGATCTTCTAGCTGGAGTGCTACCAGCCCAATCTGCATCGGTGTATCCATAAACCTGCAAATCTACACCATCCTCATAAAACAATGCATAATCCAAAGTAGCACTCACATAACATAGAGTGCACCTCAGAGTATTCAAATGTGGCTTCCTTGGAACCTACATAAACTCACTTTCAAGTCCAAAAGTATAACTTAGGTCAGGCCTTGTAATTGTGAGATATATAAGACTTCCCATAATTTTCCTCTACATAGTAGCATTTTCCAATGCTTCACGTGATGTAGTATCCAACTTCAGATTCTGATCTAATGGCATAGAAATTGGCTTACAATCATCCATACCATACTTTTGTAGCATATTCAAGGCATATTGCCTCTGCAACATCCATATACCTGTTTCTGTATATATAAACTCAATGCCCAAGAAATAGCGCAAGACACCAAGATCTTTCATGTCAAATTCCTCCATAAGAATTTGTTTTACCTCTTTGATGCTTTCTTCATTATCACCACCTACAATCAGTTCATCAACATAAATAATCACAATCGTGATGCCATCATTAGCCTTCCTTGCATATAGTGAATGATCTACATCACACATAGAAAACCCAATGCTGGTTAAGTAATCATCAATTCTTGCATGCCATGCACGAGGAGCTTGCTTTAGCCCATACAAAGCCTTTTGCAACCTGCAAACATATTATGGATACTTTGAGTCTTCATATCCTTGTGGTTGGTCCATATATACTTCTTCCTGTAACTCACCATGTAAGAAATCATTCTTCACATCCATCTTATGCAAAGTCCATCCTTTTGCTATAGCTAATGCAACAAGTGTTCTGATAGTAGATATTTTAGCTACATGGCTCAATGTTTTCTCATAATCAATACCATATGTCTGTGCATATCCTTTTGCTACCAATCATGCTTTGTACCTGCTTATGCTACCATCAACATTGTGCTTTACCTTGTTAACCCACTTGAAGCCTATGGATTTCTTTCCTTGTGGCAGTGGAACGAGCTTCCATGTATCATTTCCATAAAGTGCAACCATCTCCTCATCCATAGCTTTTTCCCAATTTGCACTTCCAATTGCATCATCAAAACAAGAAGGTTCAGCATCTTGTATTACCTTGGACATGTAGGCACAATGACAAGCCATATAACTGTCATACATCATTGTTGCACTGAATTCCGCATCCTCCGAGATCTTCTTGGTCCTGGGTCACTTCTCCTTGTATCATCTACATGTGCCCTTCTTACTCCTGGAGTCATCACAGAGGGCAATCCAAGTTCCTCACCAAGACTCTTTTCTGAACTGCTTATCTTCAAAACCTGCACATGTTTTACTAGCAGCAGAAAGCTTTTCTTTAGCTTTCTTGGATGTATTTGATGAATTTGCTGGACTGAAATTTCCATGCAATCTTCCACTCAATGGATTTGAGTTGGAACTATTGCTTGGTGATGCATCTGGTCCACTCAAAACTTGTGATTTTGCACTTGCTTTTCAACATTTTCTTTGTCATTTGGTTCAAGATTTAGTCCTTCTTTGGCATCAGCATAGAAGCTTGACATTTCATCAAATACCACATCTCTGCTCACCTTCACCTACTGTGTGAGTGGGTTATAACATTTGTACCCTTTTTGCTCAAGGGAGTATCCAATGAAGACACATTTATCTGCTTTTGGATCAACCTTTGTCCTCAAATCATCTCAAACATGTACATATGCAATACAGCCAAAAAGTTTCAGATGTGATAAATTTGGCTTTTTACTTGTAAACTTCTATTCAGGTGTAACTTGATGTACAACAAGAGTCGAAGTTGTGTTCATGATGTATATAGTAGTATGCATAGCTTCTTCCCAATAACAATGAGGCATATTCTTGTGAGCCATCAAGGCTCTTGCTATTTCTGCAATATGTCTATTTTTACGTTCAGCAACACCATTCTGTTGTGGTGTGTACCTGCATGAAAACTGATGTTGAATTCCATGACTTTTTAGAAAACTGTTCAACTCATTTGACATGTATTCACCTCCTCCATCAGATCTTAATGTCTAAATATACTTCCCTGTCTACTTTTCCACCATAGCTTTAAAATTCTGAAAGTGAGTGAATATCTCACTCTTCTCTTTCATGAAATATACCCATTTTAGCATGTATGGTCATCAATGAAAGTAACATAAATCCTGCAACCACCCATAGATGTGGTCTTTGCTGGACTCCTAACATCTGTATGTACTATTTCTAGTACATTCTCACTAACATGCTTGTCATGTGGAAATGATGCTCTTGACTGTTTACCAAATTGACATGCTGCACATACCTTTTGCATTTCTGCAACTTTGAAATTTGGTAGTCCATGGACAATCTCCTTTGACTGCATCAATTTCAGCCTTTGCAAGTTTGCATGTCCAATCCGTTTGTGCCACATCTCTATATCTGCAATAACTCCTGTATGTTTTGCAAACATGGTTGCATTCATTTTAGGAATCTTCACATTTAAGGTGAAAATCCTACCCACTTTGTTTCCTTTGGCAACCAATCGTCCATCCTGTTTGTACTCTTCTACATATAATCCATTAACATTGAACCGGACTTGTAATCCCTGGTCAACCATTTGTCGAACAGAAACTAGATTCTTTGTTATATTTGGAACATGCAGCACATCAACAAGATGTTTTACCTTTCCATCCTCCATAGATAGTGCTATGTTTCTTGTATGCTCAGTAGGATGTGATGTGTCATCATTTGTTTCAACATATCCAGGAACTGATAATTTTTGCAAAGTACTAAACCATTCCGCATGACTGGTCATGTGATTTGAAGCACCTGAATCAACATAGCAAACATTATTATTCGATTTTGAAACACAAAAAACATCATATTCATCATGTGATGTTGAACCATGAACAACTTCTTAGAATCATCTGTACTTGTGGATGCATAGTTGTTTTGCTGTCTTCTATTATTTTGATTCTTCAACCTCCAATCACATTCAAAGTGTCCATGTTTACCACAATTCCAGCATCCTTTACCATCATTACCTGAATCATTTCTTTGGAAATTTTTGCGACCTCTTTGGCTCGCCTACCTCGAAACTCTCCTCTTCCTCCTTCATGATTCTGTTGTTTACCTTGGTCTTGGTTACTGTTTCCTCTTCCACTTCCAAAACCTCTACCTCTGCCTCTTCCTCTGCCAGAGTATAAAACCTACTGAGAACTGGGCTTTCCTTGGGAGTTTGAATCCTAACCTATATTCTTTTCTTCAATAATCAACATGGATACTAAATCAGCAAAATTCAGAATATTTGCCCTGGTCTGTATAGAAGTTTTGAACTGCTTATATGTAGCTTCTAAACCACGAAGGCAGACTTCCACCTTATCATCATCATCTACATTTACACCAATAGATTCAAGTGACTCACCTATGCTTTTGATTTTCAGAGTGTAGTCACTTACCGACACTCTTTTTCTCCAATGTATGCAGCTCATTCTTGAGTTGCAATTTCCATGCCTTTGTATTTGTCTCGTACAATGTGACCAAACTGTTCCAAGCCTCTTTCAGAGTCTTGGCATGCTTATGTGCCCAATCATGCTATCCTGTATGCTAACAGATAGCCAATACATTACCTTTCATGCTCCTTGATTCCATTCCTCATATGCTCTTAACTCTTCTGCACTCCCATCAGAAAATTCGTCATTCTGAATCTCAAAGCAAGGAAGTTGTTCTTGTCGAGCTTATCGCTCATAAGCTGACTCATTCCATCTACATTTGCCATTTCTACAGCAATTCACAACACTACAAAACACTACAAGAAGCACTTCTGCTGGAAGATTGTTGCACTATGACGTTACAGTTCGATCTCAGAAAAAGACAGTTTTTGTGTATCAACAGTACACGGAATCGCTTGAAATTCAAGATCTGGAATATATGAGTGTTTTTTTTTAACACAAAGCAAGTTATAGTTTCTCAAATCGACCTGGTTTTTCTGTGGGCCCCACCTTGGGGCTCGAAACGGAGGTCGAGATGGCTCCAAAACTTTGACTCTGACAAAAACGAGTGACCCTAATGGGATAACTCGAGAAAATATTTTGAGGTCTTCTACCTTCACGTTGATTTTTGTAGCAAACAAAGGTTGTTTGTGAATCCCCTTTTCTCCATGCCTTGCTGCGTACTCTTCACTGTTGCCTTCTCCACGAGCTCTTTACAGCCACGCTGGCTCTGATACCATGTCACAAGGAAGGAGATAAGGAAGAGAGCTCACACACACATACTCTTACAATCAAAGAGAAGCACACACTCAGATTGTGGCAAAGAAGAATAATCTTCTTCTTCTTCTTCTTCTTCTTCTTCTATTACATAAAAAGGAATGTACAAGAATGACCTAAAAAACAAAGATACAACAAGTGCAATATATAAAGATCATTACATAAGGAAAAACCTAATGTCCGCGAATGAGTGAGCTGGAAAGGAACAAATGTGCCATCACTCTCGGTAGATAAATCTAATAAAGCTCAATGAAGTATCCCTGGTACATGTCATCTTGTGTCATCACATGTTGAGCTTGATATCTCAATAGTAGATACATTCACTATCAACAGAGACACCGATAGAATAGAAAATGTACACTCATGGAGAAATGATCAATGAAAGTCAGAAAAGTGCGGGTACATTGACTGACAACAGAGACACCAATAGAAGAGAAAATGTACAATCATGGAGAAAAATGCTCATAAGGGAGGAAACCCAACTTCTTAACTCAAAAAATGATCATAGAAGGCCACACGGCTACAAATGGATGAAACAAAGGGCTAGCATGCCATTCCAAAAACTTACCAGAAGCGGTACAAGAGTGTTAATCGACATAGAAAATACAACAAAGATGATGACTTGATCCACAACAAATTCACCGATGCACGCCAAATGACTAGATCCAAGCCACTTAACCACCCTGTAATGCTAATCACCAACTCCATTGGGAAGCCCATGCTATGTATACTCACCACAAATTGACCTCCAAGGGTGTGCTTGTAGCAACAAAGTGCAGAGAGTAGACAAGAAGATTGTTGACGACATGATTGCTCCTACTTCATCTACATTTGTATCCGCATGAGTGCATCTCCATTTTGTATCTAAGAGGCACTCCATTTCTAGTCTGTTTCCATTTTATATTGTATTTCCTTTGTATTTGGGTACCTTTCCATGTGCTTCTACCAATTGTATTCATTCTCCTTTCAGGAGACTTATCCCACATATGATGTACTTTTGAGAGCCCCTCCCAAATCTATATAAAGAGGGCCTCTCCCCTCATTTGTACTTGGTTAGAAGCTTGAGGAGCCTACTCCATGCTCTTGGCAAGCTTATTTCTAATCTGCATGAGTTTACCCATTTCATGGTGTACTCATTTTGTGTCTCACACATTCTTTGTTTTGTGAGAGTACTTTACTTTTCATTTTGCTTCCACATGCATACTCTTGTAGCGCTTCAGGTTACTTTTTGGAATGGCATGCTAGCCCTTTGTTTCATCCATTTGTAGCATTGTGGCCTTCTGTGATCATTTTTTTAGTTAAGAAGTTGGGTTTCCTCTCTTATGAGCACTTTTCTCCATGATTGTACATTATCTCTTCTATTGGTATCTCTGCTGTCAGTGAATGTACCTACACTTTTTTGACTTTCATCGATCCTTTCTCCATGAGTACATTTTCTCTTCTATCAGTGTCTCTGTAGATAGTGAATGTACCTACTGTTGAGATATCAAGCTCAACATGTGATGCAAAAGATGATATGTACCAGTTTTTTCGTTTCTCTGACATGTATAGTGGTCATGCCAGTATATGTCAGGGATACTTCATTGAGCTTTATTAGATTTATCTACCGAGAGTGATGGCATATTTGTTCCTTGCCAGCTCACTCATTCGTGGACATTATGTTTGTCCTTATGTAATGATCTTTATATATTGCACTTGTTCTATCTTTGTTTTTTAGGTCATTCTTGAGCATTCCTTTTATGTAATAGAACAGGAAGAAGAAGATTATTCTTCCTTGCCTCAATCTGAGTGTGCGCTTCTCTTTGATTGTAAGAGTATGTGTGTATAAGCTCTCTTCCTTATCTCCTTCCTTGTGACATGGTATCAGAGCCAGCGCGGCTGTAGAGAGCTCGTGGAGAAGGCGACGGTGAAGAGTACACAGCAAGGCGTGGAGAAAACGGGATTCACAAACCACCTCCGTTTGCTACAAAAATCGACGTGAAGGTAGAAGACCTCAAAATATTTTCTTGAGTTATTCCTTTAGGGTCACTCGTTTTTTTCAGATCCAAGTTTCGGAGCCATCTCGACCTCCGTTTTGAGCCCCAAGGTAGGGCCCATAGAAAAACCAGGTCAATTTCAGAAATTGTAACTTGCGTTCTGTTTGACAACACTCATATATTCTAGATCTTAAATTTCAAGCGATTCTATGTACTATTGATACACGAAAACTATGTTTTTATGAGATCAAACTGTCACGTCATAGTGCAACAATCTTCAAGCAAAAGTGCTGCTTGTAGTGTTTTGTAGTGTTGTGAATTGCTGTAGAAATGGCAAATGTAGATGGAATGAGTCAGCTTATGAGCGATAAGCTGGACAAGAACAACTTCCATGCTTGGAGATTTAAAATGATGAATTTCTTGATGGGAAAAGGCTACTGGAAGTACATCAAAGGAGAGAACGAAAATGTTCCGTAGTTACCAAATACGAATCGGAGTGGAGAACACTTAAGAGCATATGAGCAATGGAATCAAGGAGCACGAAAGGTAATGCATTGGCTATCTGTTAGCATACAAGATAGCATGATTGGGCACATACGGGATGCCAAGACTCCGAAAGAGGCTTGGAACAGTTTGGTCACATTGTAGGAGACCAATACAAAGGCACAGAAATTGCAACTCAAGAATGAGCTGCATACATTGGAGAAAAAGAGCAAGTCGGTAAGTGACTACACTCTGAAAATCAAAAGCATAGGTGAGTCACTTGCATCTATTTGTGTGAATGTAGATGATGATGATAAGGTGGAAGTGTGCCTTCATGGTTTAGGAGCTACATATAAGCAGTTCAAAACTTCTATACAGACCAGGGCAAATATTTCGAATTTTGCTGATTTGGTATCCATGTTGATTATTCAAGAAAAGAATCTAGGTGAGGATTCAAACTCCCATGGAAAGCCCAGTTCTCAACAAGTTTTATACTCTGGCAGAGGAAGAGGCAGAGGTAGAGGTTTTGGAAGTGGAAGAGGAAACAGTAACCAAAACCAAGGTCAACAACAGAATCATGTAGGAGGAAGAGGAGAGTTTCGAGGCAGGGGGAGCCAAAGAGGTCGCAAAAATTTCCAAAGAAATGATTCAAGTAATGATGGTAAAGGATGTTGGAATTGTGGTAAACTTGGACACTTTGAACGTGATTGCAGGTTGAAGAATCAAAATAATAGAAGGCAGCAAAACAACTATGCATCCACAAGTAAAGATGATTCTAAGAAGTTGTTCATGGTTCAACATCACATGATGAATAGGATGTTTGTTGGTGTTTCAAAATCGAATAATAATGTTTGGTATGTTGATTCAGGTGCTTCAAATCACATGACCAATCATGCGGAATGGATTAGTAATTTGCAAAAATTATCAGTTCCTGGATATGTTGAAACAAATGATGACACATCACATCCTATTGAGCATACAGGAAATATAGCACTATCTATGGAGGATGGAAAGGTAAAATATCTTGCTGATGTGTTGCATGTTCCAAATATAACAAAGAATCTGGTTTCTATTAGACAAATGGTTGACCAGGGATTACAAGTTAGGTTCAATGTTGATGGATTATATGTACAAGAGTACAAGCAAGATGGATGAATTTTTGCCAAAGGAAACAAAGTGGGTAGGATGTTCACATTAAATGTGCAGATTCCTAAAATGAATGCAGCCATGTTTGCAAAACGTGCAAGAGTTATTGCAGATATAGAGATGTGGCACAAACGGATTGGACATGCAAACTTGCAAAGGTTGAAATTGATGCAGTCAAAGGAGATTGTCCATGGACTACCAAACTTCAAAGTTGCAGAAATGCAAAAGGTATGTGCAGCATGTCAATTTGGTAAACAGTCAAGAGCATCATTTCCACATGACAAGCATGTTAGTGAGAATGTACTAGAAATAGTACATACAAATGTTAGGGGTCCAGTAAAGACCACATCTATGGGTGGTTGCAGGTTGTATGTTACTTTCATTGATGACCATACATGCTAAAATGGGTATATTTCATGAAAGAAAAGAGTGAGGTGTTCACTCACTTTCAGAATTTTAATGTTATGGTGGAAAAGTAGACAGGGAAGTATATTCATACATTAAGATCTGATGAAGGAGGTGAATACATGTCAAATGAGTTCAGCAATTTTCTAAAAAGTCATGGAATTTGACGTCAGTTTTCATGTAGGTACACACCACAACAGAATGGCATTGTTGAACGCAAAAATAGACATATTGCGGAAATAGCAAGAGCCTTGATGGGTGACAAGAATATGCCTCATTGTTAGTGGGCAGAAGTTGTGCATACTGCTGCATACATCATGAATAGAACTTCAACTGCTACTCTATATCAAGTTACACCTGAAGAGAAGTTTATAGGTAAAAACCCAAATTTATCACATCTGAAAGTTTTTGGCTGTATTGCATATGTACATGTTCCAGATGAGTTGAGGACAAAGCTTGATCCGAAAGCAGAAAAATGTGTCTTCATTGGATACTCCCTTGAGCAAAAAGGGTACAAATGTTATAACCCACTCATATGATAGGTGAAGGTGAGCAAAGATGTGGTATTTGATGAGATGTCTAGCTTCTATGGAGATGCCAAAGAAGGACTAAATCTTGAACCAAATCACAAAGAAAATGTTGAAAAATCAAGTGCAAAATTTCATGTTTTGAGTGGACCAGATGCATCACCAAGCAATAGTTCCAACTGAAATCCATGGAGTGGAAGATTGAATGGAAATTTTAGTCCAGCAAATTCATCAAATACATCCAAGAAAGGTAAAGAAAAGCTTTCTGCTGGTAGTAAAACATGTGCAGGTTTTGAAGATGTTGATGGAGATTCAAGCAATTCAGAAAAGAGTCTTGATGAGGAACTTGGATTGCCGTCTGTGATCACTCCATGAGTAAGAAGGGCACATGCAGATGATACAAGGAGAAGTGACCCAAGACCAAGAAGATCTCGGAGGATGCGGAATTCAGTGCAAAGATGATGTATGACATTTACATGACCAAGGTAATACAAGATGTTGAACCTTCTTGTTTTGATGATGCAATTGGAAGTGCAAATTAGGAAAAAGCTATGGATGAGGAGATAGTTGCACTTTATGGAATTGATACATGGAAGCAGGTTCCACTGCCACAAGGAAAGAAATCCATAGGTTGCAAGTGGGTTAACAAGGTAAAGCACCATGTTGATGGTAGCATAAGCAGGTACAAAGCATGATTGGTAGCAAAAGGATATGCACAGACATATGGTATTGATTATGAGGAAACATTCAACCATGTAGGTAAAATGTCTACTATCAGAACACTTGTTGCATTAGCTATAGAAAAGGATGGACTTTGCATCAGATGGATGTGAAGAATGCTTTCTTACATGGTGAGTTACAAGAAGAGGTATATATGGACCAGCCACAAGGGTATGAAGACTCAAAGCATCCATAATATGTTTGCATTTTGCAAAAGGCTTTGTATGGGCTGAAGCAAGCTCCTCATGCATTGCATGCCAGAATTGATGATTACTTAACGAGCATTGGGTTTTCTATGTGTGATATAGATCATTCACTATATGCAAGGAAGGCTAATGATGGCATCACGATTGTGGTTATTTATGTTGATGAACTGATTGTAGGTGGTGATAATGAAGAAATCATCAAAGAGATAAAGCAACTTCTTATGCAGGAATTCGACATGAAAGATCTTGGTGTGTTGCGCTATTTCTTGGGCATTAAGTTTATATATACAGAAACAGGTATATGGATGTTGCAAAGGTAATATGCCTTGAATATACTGCAAAAGTATGGTATGGCTGATTGTAAGCCATTTCTATGCCATTAGATCAGAATTTGAAGTTGGATACTACATCAGGTGAAGCATTGGAAAATGCTACTATGTACAACAAAATTATGGGAAGTCTTTTATATCTCACAATTACAAGGCCTGATTTAAGTTATACTGTTCGACTTGAAAGTCAGTTTATGTAGGTTCCAAAGAAGCCACATTTGGATGTTGTGAGGTGCACTCTACGTTATGTGAGTGCTACTTTGGATTATGCATTGTTTTATGAGGCTGGTGTAGATTTGCAGGTTTATGGATACACCGATGCAGATTGGGCTGGTAGCACTCCAGATAGAAGATCTACTAGTGGCTTTCTATTCTTACTTGGGAGTGCAGCTATTACATGCAGCAATGAGAAGCAACCAACTGTTGCTTTAACAAGTACACAGGCTGAGTATAGAGGTGCTACAATGGCAGCATGTGAGGCATCATGGCTGGAGATGCTACTTGTAGATTTAGGTGTGGAAGTGCAAAAGCCTATCACTATTCATTGTGATAATCTTAGCAGCATATAATTAGCATGAAATCTTGTTTTCCAGGCTAGAACAAAGCATATCAAGGTACATTATCACCTCATCAGAGAGAAGGTATTAGCAGGTGATATTGATCTTGTTTATGTGAGAACAAATGAGCAAGTTGCTGATATTTTCACCAAAGCACTTGGAGGAGAGAAGCTGAAGAAGTTTTGGAAGATGCTTGGATTGGAGGATATGGCATTGAGCTTGAGGGGGAGTGTTGAGATATAAAGCTCAACATGTGATCATCCAAGATGACACGTACCAGTTTTTCATTTCTCTGACATGTATAGTGGTCACGCCGATATATGTAAGGGATACTTCATTGAGCTTTAATAGGTTTATCTATTGAGATTGATGGCACATTTATTCCTTGCCAGCTCACTCATTCACGGACATTAGGTTTTTCGTTATGTAGTGATCTTTATATATTGCACTTGTTGTATCCTTGTTTTTTAGGTCATTCTTGTACATTCCTTTTTATGTAATAGAAGAAGAAGAAGAAAAAGATTATTCTTCCTTGCCTCAATCTGAGTTTGTGCTTCTGTTTGATTGTTAGAGTGTGTGTGTGTGAGCTCTCTTCCTTATCTCCTTCCTTGTGACACGTGCACACAGGAATGTTACAGGGTATACTTCCCAAAGGAGAACCCCCCCTGGAGTAGATGAAGTAGTGGAAGTGTATACAGTCTGATATTGTTGGAAACGGGTACCCTAGTTTGCCTCTACTTTTGTTCTAGTGGTTAAGTCTTTAGTCTCTTGAGACGGAGGACTAGAGTTCAATCCCCAGAGTGGACATGTTATGGCTTTTGCCAGTGTAAATAAGTTGAAACCAGTTGTAAACTTGTCGAACCCATGCTTTGTGGGATACAGGTGGTCCCATGGGTACTATGCCCATTCACTTGTACAATTGTTCTTTCAGAGTTAAAGCTCAAGGGAGTATGCACTTAACAAACCTCCATATTAAAGAAAAAACTTTCTACGAATTCTTAATCTATTTCTGTTTAGGCTCGAGCCCCCCACAAAACCTATATTTCCTATCTTCATTTGTAATGTCTTCTGTATATTGCACAAGATTGGCCTTCAACCCGCAAGGTATGATTAGCTTCTTACAACAATTATGGACCCGAGTCTATTTTATAAATATTTTCTTTCTCCTACAACGGCTCTAACCTTGTTACATACTTCAAGAATATCAAGAATTTGCTGAAGAGTTTTGTCGGTCCCATTATGATCAGAGCTCCATATCAGAAGGCTTGTAAAGTTAATGTAGATCATAGCATATTGACCCATTCTACCATATTGGAAATTACTTAGACTACTAAGCCCCTTAAAAGCATCGACTTGTTTTGGGAAGTAAAATGGAGTTATTCATTATGAGTGTACCCAATCAAATAATGTGACCAAGCCCGTGCATGCTAGGGGGCGAGAGTTCACCCCCCCTAGCAGCCGCAGATGTCCCTTTGTTCTATATCGACAAAGAAGACTTCTCATTCAGCATTCGAACACTTTAATGTTGCTTTGGCCTTTTGGCACAACATTGCTTCCCTAGATCTACCTTGGTGGGCCTTCGAGCTATGTAACCTAACATTGCCAAGTGTTTAACTCCTACTGTTTGGTATATGGTGGATCCCATGATCTTGTTTGGGCTTAGGGACATCACTTCCCTAACTCTACCTAATGGTCTCAAACGAGGTTTTTGCACATTGCTTCCCTGGATCTACCTTGGTGGACCATCGAGCTCTCTAGCCTGACAATGCTAAGTGTTTAATTCCTTCTTTTTGGGATATGGTGGGTCCCATGATCTCATTTGGGCTTAGGGACATCGCTTCCCTAACTCTACCTTGATGGGCCTTAGAGCTCTGTAACCACACAAGCCAAATGTTTAACTACTGCTTTGTGGGATATGGTGGGTCCCATGGGTGCTCTGCATGCGTTCATTTATACCTTTCAATTAATTCAAGCTTAATCTAGAAGAGTAGGTCTCAATTACCAAACTTCCTTACTAACAATAATAGTAATAATCTGACCAACATGTATAGCAAACTAGTTGAGCAATTGGCTCCTAGGGTGGGGGTCATGGGTTCATCCCCCATTGTGGATATTTCCTTTGCATTGATGGGCGGTTCTCATTAGCCTTCTAGTTGAATCAAATGTTGGCCTTTGGCCACCCTCATAATGATTCGAACTTTGAACACTTCTGTATTAGGTCTTTGAAATAGTTCAAACGAATTTCCTCATTGGGCCTTAGCGTTGTCCCTTTCAAAGTTTTACCATGCCAAACTGACCACATGATGTATGCGCACACGGATTTCAGAAAAGTGCACGGTTGACACTGAATAGGAGCATTGAACGGGACGCCCAGGACCCCTCTTTCTAACATATAGTCCAGGACCCCTCTCTTTCTAACATATAGTCCACACATAGGCGGCCTGATTGGACCTGCCTGAAGGGAGCATTTTCTGCCCGCGTATGCCCAGGCGCTGCCCTTCCGCTCAGAGAAAGAGAGTGTTTCCATATTCACAAAAAAAAAGGAGGGTGATATCTACAGAGAAGTTGCATACGAGGCTTGATCTCGTGACCTTGTAGTATTGAGGGCTTCCTATTATCCAACAAAGCAAGGCACGTTCAAAAGAGGAGAGCTCCAACGAGGGTGGCGTCCGAGGTTTCGAACTCTTGATGTCATAACCAATAGCAATCTCCTCTATCCACGGGGCCAAGCGATTCTTGCGGGAGCCATAGCCAACGACCATTTGATAGAAGTCCATCGTGTATGGAGTTCAAACCCGCAACTTCATCATATATAGAAGTCCACTTATCCAATTAAGCAAGGGACTTCACACATCGGCCAAAAGAACGAGCAACGGAGGATCAAAGATTGAAGAGCCTAAGAAATTTCAACCGAGGCGGTGAAATAGCGAATCGTCCAAGGCGGCCCATGCCGACCTACAACTAGAAGCTAATATCAAAAAAAAAGATCGGGGAAGTACTGGATTTAATTATTCATCTATTTTCCTTCAGTATTAGAAACAACACTTTCTTATTTTTAGTTGATTCCAAAGTATTCATTGAATTATGGGGGATTCATATGCAAGAATGTTATTAGACATTCCTAGGCAGGAAGAGGAAGCTTATCAAGTCTTAGAAACAAGTTTATCACTTGGACCTAAGGCTTGTAAGTGGTGGGTGAGCTACAGACACCCCTCAAGCTTATTAAGTCTTAGAAACAAGTTTATCACTTGGACCTAAGGCTTATAAGTGGTGGGTGAGCTTAAAGGATAATCAGCAGTGCGCCATCTATTCTTTGCAGAATGTTGTTCGTACAGGGTCGCTCCCTCCAGCCTCTGCCTGCCCAAGTGAATTCTGGCACCTAAAATCTGTGCTCGGGCGATGCACCCTCAAGGATGCCAAGTTATGCTATTCTTACATGCTACACCATGTGCCTCAAAAAATGACATGCACGACTCCAGATGGGACCACAAAAAATGGCGCAGGTTCCTCTCTTCCAACAACTACAACACGTAAATAGTCCAAATCAATTTTCCTCATTGGGCCTTACCATTGTAATCTCAACCGCGTCGGGCATATAACCTTTGCTTTAAGGACACAAGGGATCTCATGTACTTACTATGCCTACGTTCATCTCTACTTTCAATTAATTCAAACATCTCTTGCGAGACTAGGCCACAGGCCGAGCTTCCTTTTTTTTTCAATAATAATAAATATAGGGACATGCAAATAAATGAGTTATCCCATACTAAATTTTGAGAGCGCTATGCAATTATGTTACATGTTTTGGCATAGGTTTTCATGATTGTACTTATGGAATTCCTTCCATGAAAGAGATGGGATTACTTTCGTTATCTCTCATAGCAGCAATGCTTTATTATGGTAAAGTTTTGCTTCTGAAATGACTTCTCGAAAAGTTTTTTTCTGAACAACTTTATTGGATCTATTGTTAACACTATGGACATGGTTTGATATGTTATTTTAGTGTTTATTTTCATCTCGTGTACTAACCATGGCTATGATACTAACTAAATTTCCTATGTTGTATTGTGATTTTAAGAAAGGAAGTTGTGGCTGAGGCCGCCTGCTCTCCTATATATGCTTGAATTAATTAAAAGTACAATTCACGGCAGGTTTGGTGTCCGTAGGACCTTGTGTATCCTACAAAGTAGGGGTTACACGTAGAGCATGGCCAGAATTATAGATCCCAAATGCCCACTAGGGTAGAGCTTGGAAAGGGATGACCCTGAGGATAAATGTGAAGATTGATTTGTCAGGCCCAAAGATCAAAGACATGGTTTCACTAGCCCCAAGTGAGCTTGCAATTAGTGCTTGAAGCATGGGGATCAGCAGGTATTTGCTTGAAGGCCATAGGACCTAAGGCCAATCATCCTTCCAATGAAGGAGGGGAGGTATCCATGACGTCCATGTGTTGAACTCACATGTCCCCCACCTATGAGGCGATTCTAGTTACTATGCCACACATGTGCATATTTGTATTTGAATTCTTTTTTACTAGATGAACTTCAGATGAGCGTATTCTCCCTAGCATGAATTAAGAAAAGAAGAATTGAACAATGAAGGGGCATAGTGCCCAAGAGACACCTCCTGTCCCATAGAGTAGGGGTAGGATGGCTCAAAGGAAGAACAATGATGATGTCCAAACAATGGTGGGAATAGTAGGTTTTAGTCATTGCAAAAGATACAAGGGAGTTAGAGAAAGTTATAGAGAAGGTTAATAATCTTTTTGTCCCCCTCATGGGTGGCCCACTTATGTTTTATGATGTTGTTTTTGAAAATGAAAATCCAATGGTCATGGGTGGCCCACTTTTGTTTTTGAAAATGAAAATCCAATGGTCTCTAAATTGGATGGGACTTCTTAGAATTATAGATTATTTTGCCTAAGAAGGTAAATATATTTTTCTATATGTCATTCTTTCGAAGGTTTGTCAAAGTTGAGAGCACATATTTCTCTCCATATCTTTGAGAGTGCTTTTCCCCTAATAGCATTCCACAAGGCAGAAGAACAAAAGACCGTTCTCCAAGTAAATCTTGCTCTAGTTGACTTGGCTCTATAATCCATTGATGTTATCTTGTCATAAACCTTGCTCAAGCTTACTTAATAACATCCCCACGTCCCCCTTGAACAATTTTTTTTTTATATACAAGGAAGTTCAACCATGGCCTACTCTCTAAAACTTCAATTAAAAAAGAAGAAAATGATACAAGTGAATGGGACTCGTGCCCTTTGGACCCCCCGAATCCCGCAAAGCAAGGGCAAAACTTGGTGCTCTAGAGAGCGTTGCAAAAGAGTTTAATAACTCTCTCGGCCCCCTCATGTGGCGCCCACTTGGATATAAGCTTGTTGTTCCTGATGAAATACACTTTAGGATGCCTAAATGGTGGGGAACTCTTGCAATTGAAGACTCTTTTGCCAAAGAGGAATAGAGATTTCTTGATCGACCATTCTTTAGGAGGGTGTCCAAAACTGTAGGCACACCGCTCCCCCCAAACCTTCCAAAGGGTTTCCTCTCTTATCGCATTCCACAGAGCTATAAAGAAGCCAATGGCTTCGCCCAAAAGTGCTTGCTTCTAGGTGATTTGCTCCTTCAAACTCAAGATATACCCCAGGGTCTGCCAGAGCTGAAGAGACTTGGGGCAGGCAAAGAAGATGTGACTCGATTCCTCAATGCTATGATGGCAATGCTTGCACCAAGACACAAGACCACAAATTTTGTTAGCCTTTAGATTGGTCCAGATACCATGGTGGACAATCTGCCACATGAGCACTGACTTTTTGATCTCAATAAGGGGGTGCCAAATAGACATGAACTTCGAATCCCAATGTAGGCTGGTCCAAGTCAGGCACCACTTCTTATTAAGCGTGATATGATAGTCCATGTTCTCGTTGATTCTAGGAATTTTGGACAAGCGATTGCCATTGTGCCAAATGAGAACCTCATGGCATGACACATCTTGCCCACTCAGGAGAGGGTTTTTTGATCGTTCCCATGTGATGCATCTGCCCTCAAGGACAGTCTATTCTTTGTGGTTCACTCTTATTTCAGGGTCTATGTCTTCAAAGTTGATCCACTTATCAATTTCTTGTTTCGAGAGGTGTTTCCAATGTCTAAAATCCTTGATCTAGAGCCTCTTAGCATTTTGGAGGTCCTAGCAAGCCACACCCCTAATGACGTTGATCAAAAACCAGATTGAGTACTCCTTTTCTCTCATATATGCCACCCATTTCCAATCTTCTCTGATTCTAATAAATTGTTTGAACTTGTTCCAACTTTTCCATAGGAAGCGCACAAGATTTGAACATTTAGGGGAAACCGAAATCGGAGAGAATAATAAGGTAAGGAGGCCCAAGTCATTCCAATGAGGGAAGCCAACCAGTGTAATCTTGTTCTTGTTCTTGAAAATGAGCTTGGCCCAAGAAGTCTCATAGTTGCACCAAGCTCTAATGATCCATTTTTTTGCCAACTTGTCAGCCATGCATTCAATATTGATAATGCCCCGACCCCCACAATCCTTTTGGCTGATGCACGTGCACCATTTAATTCTTGGAACCCCCCCTTCTATTGTGGTCCCCCGTGCAAAGAAAATTTCTACGGATTTTTTCCAATTTGCTAAGCTCTTGATCCTTCGGTCTCCAACAAAAGAGAAAGCAAATGGTTGAGCAGATGAGGAATGTATTAATTACCATGGCACGGCCTATGAGGTTGATTTGCATGCCCTTCCAATACGTTAACATGTTGTCTAGTTTGGATAGGACCCAATTCCATCGTTGCTCCATCGAGACACCAAATCCCATCGGAATACCAAGTAGGTGAAAAACTCTACCCCTGGGGAGAATTTGGAAACCATGGTTCACCAATAGTAGGGGTCGAAATCCGATGATGGCTCTAAAAGCAGTTTTTGAATGGTTTATTTTGGAGCTTGATGCCATACAGAATGTGTTAAGGAATCCCCAAAAGGTTTCAATGCTGGTCAGATGGTTATGCGCAAATGTGTTCATATCATCTGCAACTAGCCTCATGATCATCTGGCCTTGGTTGAGAGGTAGAGAGAGACCTTTAATATGACCCATTTCCAAGTGATGTTGGACAACACTGCTCAACCCCTCGGTGGCAATAGCGGAGAGTAGCGGGGCCAATGGATACCCTTGCCTAATAGAGCATTTTAATTTGATAGCCGTCGATAGCTGACCATTGATATTTATTTGTGTCAACGCATTTCCCATGCATTAGAGTAGTGATCATCTTTGTGAACTTTTTATTGAAGTCGAGGTCTTTAAGAGATTGGAGGACAAAGTCCCATTCTAGTCTATCATAGGCTTTATCAAAGTCAATTTTAAGGAATATCACATCTTGCTCGGACGCTAGAGCAAAATTGAGACCTTCCCAAATATCAATAATGGCTTCCAGTATTGATCTACCCTTGATGAATACTTTTTGGTCCTCACAAAGCCACCTCTTCAAGTGGTAAGAAATTCCGTTGGCAATTACTATTGCAAGAATCTTGTACCCAGTTTGAAGCATCATGATTGGTTGCCTGTTTTCGATCCTATTCTTGTTATCTTTTTTTATGGATAAGCTTGATGACACCATTGTTTAGACATTCAGGAAGCGCATCAAAGGCCAATGCCTCTTGCCAAACCAAGCACAATGGAGATGAAAACCATTCTCCTCAGTTTGGGGAATACCATTATAGACATCATAACTTGAATTATATTTTTGAGAGCAAAAATTTTCTTCAACTCTTCAACTTCAACGAGATAAAGAAAAGTTTTTCTCTCAAAAATATAATTCAAGTTATGATGTGTATAATGGTATTCCCCTAAGCCCATGCTCCAACTGAGGAGAATGGTTTTCATCTCTTTAATATGCCTCTTCTAAGGGGACTATATCCTAGAATTTATCTAACAAGACGAGAATCTTTGTGATATGATCCCTACCCGAACTATATCGAATTTTGCACTTGATAAATTGGACCTTTTTCATATTACATAAGTAATATTACACAAGTAATGATAAGGGTGGATTAGAAAGCATCCTTGCCCGATTCATCACTGAGCCTTTATGGTTTTACAATCGAATCATCATTGAGCCTTAACTACTTAATGTTTTCTTGGATTTGCTAGAGACGCTCATGTTTCTGCAGTCCCCTCAACTGTCAATCTTGCGATGATCGTCGATTACTATACTGATGTATACCATAGTAGTGATGACCTATAGTTGGAGCAGCTCTCTAGAAAGCATGGCATTGCGATGGAGCGCACACAGGCATCTAGTACTGTATGGGCCTCGATCGTTGGGGTCGCTCGCCTTCCCCTTTCTGTAGATTGTCATACAGTATATCCTTTTCTAGGTCAATTGCTCTGATGAGAATCTCGACAGCCAGGGTGGAGAGTCTGCCAATGCTAGTGCCAACATTATAGCTCTCTTGGCGTTGTCAGGAAGAAGGAGGTCGATCGAATGGGAAGAGCTGGCGCTGGGGTTGGATAAGGCCCCTTTGGTGTGAGCCGTTCCCCGTTGTCCTGCGAGCGGCGTCTGTGCACTGGGCACCTTGCCTATACTCTATGGAGTGTGTGCGATCCTCGTAGGACCCGTGCCCCTCGGAAGTGACGAGATGTGTGTATGCGTACGCATGAGACTGTAGGCATCGGGAAAGAGACAAATCAGATACAACGCTCAAACACGGAATCGCTATGTGTACAAATCTCAATGATACAATGGAAATGAAACTGAAGTCCTCCAATAAAACTGAATGATACAAATATGCCCGCTACAGTGCAGGTCGACGATACAGAAATCCGCTACAGTGCAGAACAGGTAAATACAAATAAATGCCGCCACTACAATGCGGATCGGCTGGATATGATGTAGGCCTCCCGCTACAATGCAGGAAGTCACCCTCGTGGCTCGTCGGTCTTGAGAACCTTTGCGGGTAGGTCTTCTCTTCCAATCTTCGGTCCAAGCTTTATTCAGGTCTTCTCTTTACTTCATATATCCACAGTAGCCTCCAATCACGCAGTAACCTAGAAAAGTGTTACACAGAAGAAACCCACGGGGGTATATAGCTTTCTATCTTCGATCCTCAAAGCTTTTCGTCACTTCATTTAATCCTTCTTCAAATCATGAGAAATCGCAATAACCTGTAGGAAGGTTCCACAAGAAAGACCACGTGGTGGGGGACATCATTAGTACTCTTTTCTTTTGAAAGGGAAAAAATAAAACACTCATTAAAAGACCTTTTTATCCATGAAAATATGCTTTCCAAATAATTAATACTATTAACTCCTTTTACTTGCACAATTCTATTCTCAATTGATCCATTGCAAAGTAGTATCTTCATTGACATTAGGTAACCTTGCTAAACATTGAAGATTGCTCTTTTGTTCATGGTTTCACAACAAACCTTGTTCATCATCTAGGTGGCAATAACATTGTTGTTACGAGGAAATCTGCCAAATCCATTCTAATGTATATATACAAAGCCATCATTGATTAGGATATTGCATCACCCTTTGCAGAAATTTGATATGTAAAACCTTTAGGATATGGCCAAAAAGAGTTTGAAATAAGGTTTTGCATTGAAATTATCACATTGATTTTACCTTATAATATTACGTAAACCATTTCAAACAAAACATTCATAAAGCGTCTGCCAAGTCTCTTTCTCTCTCTATTTCTCTCTCCACACCCGTCATCGCCTTTCTCTTTATCTCTCTCTGTGTCTCTCTTTCAATATGTGAACCATTTCAATATGTGAACCATATGGGAACTCATTTTAGAATTTCTTAAAACCGATTCGGAAGTATAAAAAAGTTTCTCTCTCTATCAGGTTTAACGCTTCGTGACCTTAATGTTTCATAAGGCATTTTGGCCTTTAACATCCGTAAATCTCTCTCGCTCTCTGTGTTCAGCATAGCAGCGCTGACTTCATCTCTCATCCCTCCGTGTTCTGCTGCGTGCATTTGTCGGTCGCTACTCTCTCTCTCTTTCTCTGAGACAACGCCGCCAAATGTCCATCTCTCTCCGTGCGTCGTCTGCCATCACGTTCTGCAGCGAATCAGAGAACACAAGAGTCTCTCTCTTCACGCCCAATTTCTCTCTCTACGACCTCTCACGCTGGCTTGAGACTCTCTCCCGGCTATCTACAGCGCTGCCACAACTCTGTGCACGTCTACTCCCTACGAAATTGACCTCCTATGCTGTCTACGTGGCCATACAGCCACCCAACAGCGCCGCCATCAGCAATTCAATTCAGGGCCTCTCAATCTCTCTACCGTCTGTTCCATGTTCAGTAGCGCCCTCTCTCTCTCTCTCTCTCTCTCTCCCCTACGATGTTTCAGTTCTGCGCGCGTTTCTCCGCAACCACCAAGTCTCCGCCAATCCTGGAGCTCTCTCTCATCGCGATATCTGCGCCGCCCGTCACCGTGCCTCCTGACAGACTGTCTTTCTCTCTATAGCTTTCTGTGCAGCGCCGACAAACCTCCATACACCTCTCTCTCTCATCCCATCTGTGCGCCTCCCTCTCATGAACGCCAGGCCACGTAGCCAACTCGGCAATAAGTCTCTCTCTCCCTCTGACCCTGCGACAGTGCGCCGCCAGACTACGCCAGATGCGAAAAACAAGGCTCTAATCACAAAATTAACTCGCTTAATTTTAACAATAAATCGATTCTGATCAGTTTCTGCAGACTCCGAATCTATCCCAGTGATTTTTGCATTCTCGGCTCTCTTCGTATCCAAGTGGCCTTGCGATGGTCTACATCTGGAAAAGGCATCATGTCCATATCCGCACCCTCATAATCTTTTTTTTTTTTTTTGAAGAAACAGGAAATTTAAAATTGAAGCAAGAGAACAAAAAGGGCAGTGCTCCTTCCAAAAGGAAGGAAACACTTACAACTTAAGTCCTTCAATATGCCACCTTATGAATGTGGTCATATTATCTCTAGTTACAGAATGAGCTTGAAGTAATTTGGATCTCCACATATTACAAGGATACTTTTTAATCAAAGTATGAGGGTTAACATCACCTAAAGAATTTCTACAGGAGTTTCTGAGGCACCAATAACACTGAGTCACAACAAAGGAGAACAAAGACATGTTCTCTTTTTCTTTTTACCTAAATACCATTATATGAAGCAAAAAAGTGGGCATTTTACAATATCTAGAAAGCATCACGAGTCTTGCTTGTAAATATTGTCTTTAGAAGCTTGATCTCATATCCCAAGTAGTCAAGATAGATATACTAAAATTCTTGCTGCCATGAAAACTAGGTGTTGAGCATGACCAAGAATCCCACATCATGATCTTGGACAATAGATTAGAGTTGAAAAGGTACAAGTAAGAATTCGCGAAGCTCCTTCATTACATCTATAACCTCAACAAGCACAGAAGATAGCTAATTAAAAGTTACTCGAAAATTAGAGTACATGTGTTGTAAAAATCAGAGCATTTTAACAAGGCAATTAAGATCATTCCCTTTGTATGGTTAAGATCCCCATTGAATGCCTGGCCATATTAACAGAATATGAAATACACTTCACAAAAGCATTCCCAAGAGAAGATAATATTCAACAAAATTATACTAAGAAACATTCACACATGATCAGAGAAATGCTCAAGATAAATCAAGCTGAACACCAAGCGGAAGCAGAACTCCAAATTATATTTCCATTAAAATGATCTTTTACATTTCATGTGTTTTACAAGAGTTATGTGAATCTACAATAGAAGCTGATCATAGCTTTCCTCAGGCTCAAGGGTATTGGTATCCTCTGGCACATTAGAACACCTATCTTGTCTCTCTTGCTCCAAGATTGGCTCTTCAAGGTTAGCCATGTCCCCAGGTTCATCTGCAAGTGGGGGAACAGGCTCCCTTGAAGCTGGTTGGAATCTCTCCGTATCTGCAATGTGCTTCCTTCCAACCTCTTGGTCTTCATCTGGGCATTCATTCAGCCGATTGATTCTCATTCTAATGAAGCTCACTTGAGCATCATCCTTCTCCACAGCTATGCAGTGCCTGAACATCTTTAATGAGCAAGCGAGAGTCGTTCCTAAAACAGCAGAAAACCTCTTAGAGGCTTCAATCAACAATGACTAATGAAAATTGTGAAAATTGAAATTACCTGTGCCCGAAAAAAGGTATAGGACCCAGTCATCATCATTGGAAAATAGCTGAAGCAATCTCATTATGAGTTTTTGTGGCTTCTGATAAGGGTTAACCAATGTCATGTCCCCAACTACATGACGAAGCTTCTTGGTAACGGCTGGGAACATGAGCACATTTGAGATCCCATTCTCATTGCAATGCTCCCTGACTCTCCTTTTGCTTACTTCATCATAATAGCCCACTGTAATGCATTCAGTGGCGCTCACAAACCGATGCAAAGGAGTGTGATTTACGTTTGTCTTCACCCTGCAAAAAAGAACTATGAGTCACATAGGGCATCATTAAAGCCATGGAGATAGAAAGAAGATTACTTACCAAGTGAGGCACTCCACAGCATGACATCTTGCCTTCAGAGCAGTTGAAACAGAGAAAGACTGGTCTCTGCTATGGAAAATTACTATCCTCCAAAGAGGAGACATAGTCAACTCTGCAAAATCAGTGACCATCTTCCGAATCTGAGGGTGTTTGAAGGGTTCATCATCATTAACTGATCGTAACATCCTAAATCCATAGGGTATGTCCGCTATGAGAAGGGAGAAATGTTTTCTAGGCACAACAGAACAAATATTATTTACATCACTACAGAACACATTGTAATATACAGGCCTAAGGGGGTCTAGGGGATTGGAGAAACATTTAAGATCGGGTTCATCATCAAAATCCATCTCCTTCGCTTTCAGTCTAGATTTCTCATGCCTTGCTCTTTGAATGTGAGCAAGGAATGCAGGGGGGCAATCATCTAGTACCTCTGTAGACTTACTTTTCCTTGGTTTCTGCAGAACAAATTGGAAAAACAATTAGAAGAGCTCTTCAGTACAGCAAACAGAACATAAAGAACGGATGTATGGCATCGATTTCTTGTTGGGGGAGATGCTAGGCATCGACTTATGCTGCAAGTCGATGCCAGGCATCGACTTAAGCCCCCAAGTCGATGCCAGGCATCGACTTAAGCCCCCAAGTCGATGCCAGGCATCGACTTATGCTGCAAGTCGATGCCAGGCATCGACTTATGCCCCCAAGTCGATGCCAGGCATCGACTTATGCCCCCAAGTCGATGCCACGCATCGACTTATGCCCCCAAGTCGATGCCAGGCATCGACTTATGCCCCCAAGTCGATGCCATGCAATGCATCAAATTGGTTAGGATGAAATATTCTGATAAGAGAATCTACCCAATCACGAAACAGGATGAAATATTCTGATAAGGATTTGTAGGATGATGTGGTTGGATAGTCTGCTTGGACCTCTGTCCAAGAAAAGCAACCCAGCCTCTTCATCATCACCTCCTGAATCTTCATGTACACTTTATGACTACAGACACATAAATATAAAAGAGACTAGGTTAGACAAGAAGCATGGGAGGAGGGAAAAAGGATCTGAGAATAACATACATACTTATTGAGCTCAGTCACCATCTCCTCGAGGCTTAACTCCTTCGAGATTACCCTTGACAAAGTTGATATGATCAATGTATCATCCTTGACTCCTTGAAGGGCCCTCCATGGGGTCAGCTTCATGTCCTCAGGAGCCTCTTCAATTGCAAGGTCAACTTTCCTTCCCTTTCCCCTCAGATCAACTTGTGGGTCTGGCCTCGACTTTCGTTGCTTCTGGCCCTTGACCTCCTTGTGCTCCCACATTGTGAAAATTCTATCTTGAAGATCCCAGATCTCACCTGATCTGAATGCCAGTTGAAACCATGGATCATATTTCCTCAAAGCATCTGACTTTCTATTCTCATCCAATGCAATTCCAACCTCAATAAGGCATTGCTTTCGTAGATTGGGATGTATTCTCCCAGCTTCCTTCACAAGACAATCTTCGTATTCATGGTGGAAGAACCGAATTCTCTCTATGGAGGACATTTTCTGCCTGTAGTCATTGTCGTTGTTGTGATCCCAAGCAAGAAGCTTGGCTTCCTCAGTTGTAAGACCAGCATATATCTTACACTCTGCATACCTAAAGAAAAATGTAGTAGGGTGCTCCTTCACTAACTGTCTACGAGCCTCTGTAGAGTGTGAACCTCCAATCACATAATAAGTGTAATCCTCAAACAAACCCTCATTGAAATCCTCCACACAGCTGCACTCATTCGGATCCACCATGACAAGGAATGGCACAACAGTAGCATGAGGATTTATTTTCATTTTCTTCTTAAGATTCTGGACATGCAAATTATGTGGCTCCCTGATCTCAAGGGGCCTCCTCCTTGTGACTGGATCCACTGGTGGCCTGTGGATAATATTAATAGGCAGGTGGAACAACTGCCCCTTCTTCACAACTTTTCTTCTAGCTATATCCTCCCTCATCTTATTCTGCTCAGTGCCAAGCACACCAGATGCAAGCTCTCCACCAGGTGCAACAATTATGTCCCCAGAGCTAGAGCTTGAGTCAGAAAAGTCCTCTTCTGAAATTATCTTCTTTTTCTTTTGGGGCTTTTTCTGCACACTCTGCTTACCCCTTGCCTTTACAGGGGTCGTCTTCTTGTGCTGTGTTGGCATGATATTGCCCTGGATCCATGGCATCAGGTCCTTGATGAAATTCACTGAGTCTCTGCATATCTGAGCTAGCTCTTCTGGAACACAGCACTCTGGGCACAAGAAATCCATCTTGCATATGACATTTCTTAATCCTTTCGATGTCTCAACCAAGAAAAACAGGTTGTCAGAATCTTCATCTTCATAATCCAATTTGTACACAAGTCCATATTGAAAACCTTGTGTTGTCGTGATCTTCCCGCTGCCATAGGCCCCTGCGAACACAAGGAGGACTGCATTCTTCTCTTCAACATACTGAAGGCACCATTCGAGATTTGTCATGTCCCGAAGTGGACGATCTGTCCTCATGACCTCGGTCTCCCTAGACCTTTCCTTCATATTTGGATCCTCCACAGGAATTTTTATGCTACTCTGTCCACCTGAGGATATTCCTAGTGGGTTGCTGGCCTTCTCAGAGGATAATGGTGCAATAATTTTCTTTGGCTTTGCTTGGTGACCACTGCCTTTGTCACGTTGCTGGTCAGCAGAGCCCATGGTGACTCTGAGCTTCTTGATGGGCCTTTCATCCTTGTACTCCGCATCCCTGAAGGCACTTGGAAATATCAGATCAAACGTAAATGTGGTTTCAAAGGCCCAAGTCCATGCAAGGCATCGATTTTGAGCTTCAGGTCGATGCCAGGCATCGATGTTTAAGTGCATGTCGATGCCAGGCATCGACTTTGTGTGCAAGTCGATGCCAGGCATCGACTTGAGGGTGAAAATCGATGCCAGACATCGAGTTAGGGGTGCAAGAGTCGATGCTTGGCATCCACTTTTGGGCCCAAGTCGATGCCTAGCATCGACTTTTGGGCCAAGTCGATGCCTGGCATCGACTTTTACCCTCAAGTCGATGTCTGGCATTGACTTGCACACAAAGTCGATGCCTGGCATCGACTTGGGCACAAAAGTCGATGCCCGGCAAGTCGATGCTTGGCATCGTTTTTTGGGCCCAAGTCGATGCCTGGCATCGACTTGGGGCTGCAAGTCGATGCCAGGCATCGACTTGCACTGACAAGTCGATGCCTGGCATCGACTTGCACCTGCAAGTCGATGCCAGGCATCGACTTGGGGCTGCAAGTCGATGCCAGGCATCGACTTGCACCGACAAGTCGATGCCTGGCATCGACTTGCTCCTGCAAGTCGATGCCTGGCATCGACTTGCAATCCTAAGTCGATGCCTGGCATCGACTTACACCTTAAAGTCGATGCCAGGCATCGACCTGTACATGCTTTTGATCCATATTTCTAGAGGTAAGAAAAATTAATGCCTAGAAAGCAGATATTGAGACAGACATACAGAGGGAATCTTTTTGGAATCTTTATTTATGTTATGATTTTGTCTACCTCTTGGTGCTTTTGCCAACATTCTTCTTCTCCATCAGACTTGGCTTGCTGGTATGCTGACCTCTGTGCTCCATGGCTGTCTGTGCTCTGCTGCTCTCTCTTGCTCGTGGATTTTGAAAATGCGAATGATCTCCTCCTCTGGTATTTATAGGCAATTGGGTAACTTGAACCAGAAACTAACTGGATCTAACTGAATGAGTCCACTTGCTAACTAAATCTGTCAAATTATCTAACCAGGGAATAGCACCCACACAAATAGGCTGTTTCAGAGCCACTTTAATGAAATATTCATAGACCCTTGCAACTATTTATATACATTTGCATAGAAATTATATTTCAATGGCAAGAGTATGGTATGTCCATGAGGATGTCTAAACTCATGTAGAGATTTGTTTCTAAGAATCTCTTTATTGGGAGAAAATCAAGTCAAAGTTGTGTTAAATGTGGGAGACTAATGACATCTTTATAGTATTACCCTCCTCACGTTAGTTCATATTCACATTTATCTTGTAACTCACTGTTGAAATGGAAAATCACTATGAATAAACATTCTAGTACAGAACCTTGCAACTATTTATATACATTTGCATGGAAATTAAACTTCAATGGCAACAGTATGGTATGTACATGAGGATTTCTAATCACATGTAGAAGTTTTTTCTTAGAGTCTGTTGCTTGGGAGAAAATTAGGTCTAAGCTGTGAGATTAATGACATCTTTATAGTGTTATCCTCCACACTTTAGTTCATATTCACATTTATCTTGTAACACAGTGTTGAAATGGAAAATCAATGTATGAATATGCTTTCTGTGTGCCTCTTTTACACATAATTCTTTTTCAATATACTTTCATCTACCTCTTTGATATCTAGCCTAGACCACAATAAAACCTAATCCTTGAAATCTTAACCAAATGTAAAATTTCTTCTTGTATAGTGTTCAATGGCATAGCATATTCCAGTTGGAACTCAACTTGGATATATTCCAGTTGTAAAATTTCTTCTTGTAAAATTTCTCCAAACAATTTTATTATATATTCCTGTTGGAACTCAACTTGGATATATTTTGATTCATTCACAATGCTTAGACTGAATGACTCATATGTAGTTAGAAATCAACTGTGTTTCTCATTTGAATCAAAAGTGAATCAAATCTTTGGTTCCCTGATTAGTGTATATTTGAGTAATTAAGTGATTTGATGTAATTTGATGTTTTATGTTATTTAATGTACTTTAATAAGCTTTTGATTTCATATCTTCTTGATGTGACATTTGATGTGATATCTTCACTTGATCTCGGATTTCTACTTATTTAAAAAGGTCATTCATCTTCAGTCTTCTGTGAACTCAGTGAAGATGAGCTCAATCTTTTCAGTGGATGCTTGGGCATCAGCTTCCTCTGCTCATATTGATTCATTGTTCTCAGTTGAACCTTTCCAGAGAAGTGATGATCCCTATGATTTAGAACGTGCTGATGATTCCATGTTTTCTGTTGAGTCATTTAAGTTATCCAATTCATAGTGCAATGCTGCTCAACCAAATGCACCTCTTGATCTCCCATCTGATCCAACCATTGATCTCCCTTCTGACTCAAGTGCATGTGGAGCAACGAAAAAGCAAAGCAAGCTCAATCTACGATTTAAAAGAAGGTCTCGTGAAGTAAGTCAAAAAGGATTTAAATTTCTTACTTCAGATAGACAGATTGCATTGGATATTGTGAAGCATTGTTGTGGTTTGAAATGCTTGTATAATTTAGGGATGAGGAAACTAAAGCACATAAGAGAAAAATTCCTCCATTTAGATAGTGAAAGGCAAGATATATACCTTGTTTCTTGCATGCAAATGATTGAGGATAACATGTCAGTAACGCGTGTTGGTTTTGAATATTTCTTTACTCAAGGGATGCCATGCTGTAGGGCTGCATTTAAAATTGCAATGGGTGTAGGAAATTTTAGAATACATAGGGTTCAACAAGGGTTTTTGAATGGGGATCTCATTTTGGATACGTTCCATGTTGGGACCAAAGGATCTGTTGGACGTCATGCAATGAATTGGATGATGAACTATTTTAGCTTGCATTGTGAAGTTATGCCTACAACTGGAAGGTTGCACTTGTCAGATAACTTTACTCGTCGAGAGGTATTTCAAATATATAGAGAAGACATGGAAAATAGAAATGAGAAGTATGTGTTGTATCGTCACTTTACTCGATTATAGAAGGAAGAGTTTAACAATGTTTCTATTCCTCGTAAAGTTAGAATGGGTGAATGTTCAGTTTGCGCCACTTTGAAAAACATGGCAAAAGGGGCTACAACACCACAGGAAAAGCATAATTTTAAAAACCTTCTTAACAACCATCGTGACAGTAAAGCATTAGAGAGAAAGAAAGCAATTCATCATCGAAGTAAGGCACTCAGAAATCCGGAGCGTTATATGTGTTTGTTGATCGATGGTATGGATCAGAAAAAAACTTGTTTGCCACATTTTTATCGCATCCCTAAGGACATTGGAGATGAAGTCCTTGTGCAAATGCATTTGGTTGGCGCTTTGGTATACAATGGAACTGTAATGTCCAAGGTTTTCTTCACATATCCGAATGTGCATAATGATCCAAACCTTACAGTTACTGTCATTCATCGTGTTTTGCAATCATGGAAGGGTCTTTTGCCACCAACTCTATATTTGCAACTAGATAATACTCCAAGAGAGAATAAAAATTCTACAGTCTTTGGATATTTAAGCATGCTTGTTGAAAAACAGGTATTTCAGAAGGTTAAGGTAAATTTTCTTCTGGTTGGCCACACTCATGATCACATTGATCAAATGTTCAGTACTTTCTCTAAGAAGTTGCCACGTAACAATGCTTTTACTCTTCCGATTTTATCTGAGCTGATTTCAGAAGCATATACTCCAAAACCAGAAGTTCAACACCTCACACAGATTTATGACTTTAAGCACTTTTGCTCAATGGGCCTTGATAACAGTGCTAAGGTTTTGGCTCCATTGCACAATATTAGTTTCAACCATGTATTCTTGATGAGGAGGGTTGATGAAATAACCCTTTTATTTGCAAAGCAGTATTCATCTTCTCTTGGGTGGGAGCCTAAAGAGGGATGCAGTTTCTTATTGCAGGTGCCTAATTTGTCTACTGTAACAGTGTATGGTGTAGAACAATCACTATATGAAGATAAAAACAATACAGAAAGATGTGGAAGTGTGGTTGATCAAAGTAAAAGCTGGATGCATGCACTCATTGAAAAGAAGAGACATATTGAGCGTGCAAAAAAATATGCTGGAGATCAAGATGTATCTTGGTGGGATGACTTTTTCAATCATCAAGAAGAGATTATACAGTATACAATTGCAGGTCACTGGCCAGTTGATGTTCCATTCACATGGGATTTTTGTACACAAAGATCCGTGAATGTGGCCCAAGCATGTAATGCAGATGCACTTCAAAGTTTTATACATCCACCAGAAAGAAATATTTATGTAGGCCCAAGGATGACAAAACAGGCAGAAGCAAGATGGCAAGGAAATTTAATAGAGATAAATGTTGGAACGCTTATTGCAGTACTTGCTGATGGTGATGAGGCTACTAGACCATTTTGGATTGCAAAGGTTTTAGAGATAACTAAAGATATTGATCAGAGAAGAATAGAGGCTTTGGTGGTGCATTGGTATTACACTAAAAGTAGTAATGCATTCACAGGTAAATATAACTTAGAAATGGTGTGTGATACTAAATGAACAGGTTCAAAAAGGAAAAGGAATATTCGAAGCACATCCACTCTTAAAATGGATGATGTAGATATTCTTGTTTATGATTTTTCCTTGACAAAAACTGGTCACTTGAGGAAAGCAACCATCAACATGATAAAACAAAAGCTTCCAGATGTATGTGGTACAGGAAATCATAGGAAAACAAGAAGAGTTGTGCATGATCCTGCAGAATTTGGTATGTACGTGGATGAAGATAGAGCTCTTGTGGATATAGAAGAAGAAGAAGAGAGCTCTCAACAGTATGAGACTGAATCAAGTGCATCAGATGATGAGGGTGTAGACATAGATCGACAAAGTTGTGAGTTGCATTGAAGCTCTCAGACATTTTTAGTGCTTATGTAAATGCCTCAAAGTAGTTTGGTTAATGAAACCATGTTTTGTAGCAATTTTGAATAACAATCAGATATCCACCCATTAAAGATATGTCTAAAATGTTATTTTTGTGTAAAAACTATTGATTTCTACATTCTTATATATATTTTAGACATGTCAATGTCTTATCATATAGATTTTGGACATGTCAATGTCTTATCATATACATTTTGGGACACGTCAATGCCTAATATAGTGAAATTTTGACTACATTTTGAGCTCATTTTTTTTGAGAAAATGACAAAAAACATCAAAAATTACTTGTTTTCACCTCATTTTTGTAATATATGTATACTGGTGTAAAGGAATTCCAAAAATGAGGTGAAAACATGTAATTTTTGACGAGAGTGTTCTCTTTTTACGACATAGTTCTCGTTTGTTACGACTCGCTGTTCAATCTAAAAGACTATTCATTCCCAACATACAAGGGAAGAAATGATCCTTACAATGTTTATCAAAAATTTTACTGTTCCTATCTTTCCAGATAGCCCACAGGATGTGAGCTCTCAACAATTGCCAAATCACTATGTCCATTCTATTAGCTTCTCCAAGACGAAGAGCTCTGGAGTTAGGGGGTTTAGTTCCAGTAGTTTGAGAGTAAAGGTAGAACACCTTCTAGTATCTGGCAGAGTTCTTGCATTTGAAAAAAATGTGATCCAAATCTTCATTTTTGCCACAGAAATGACAGTTTCCTGCATCAATTTTAAATTCCCTCGCCTTGCTGCCAGTCCATATTCCCTTGTGAAGAATCAACCACAGAAGGAAGGAGTGTTTAATGGCCAGTGGAAAGGCCCAAACACATTGAAATCTGTATCTCCATTGATGAGTAGTCCAGAATAGGGACCACTTCCTGTTAAGTCTTCCAAATAGCAGCTTGCTACTGTTGCTAGATCTTTTGAAGTTGTTGAACATATCCTGAGAGACATCAGCAATATTGACAGGCTTCTCCCACATATTAGTAGCCATCTTTTCCATCAGCACAGTCTTTTTGTCTTGCAGGATCTGTTTACATGCAGCAGACAAGGAATCAATGTTTAAAATTTGACTATCATCAATAAGATTACCATTGCTCATCATATCCTTCCAACTGCTGAATCCCTTCCTTCTACATTTGTTCCACCTGATAGGTAAGGAGGTTCTGGTTTCTTTGACATGCCATCCTATCCAAATAGAAACCTGCAAAAAGAAGGAGTAGTTAAACTGAAACCAAACAGGTAAACTGTACTCCCTTTTTATAGTCATCCAGGACTTCCAAAAATTACAGATAAGCATACTTCCTTTGGGCACAAAAATAGCAGGAGATACAACTACATCCCAGATATCAAAATTTGTCCAACATTTATTATCTGCAATCCAGAATTTAGGAACATTCCTTTTAATGAGACAGGCCCAGAAATCATTAGAAGAGACTGCCCTACATATCCATTTAGCTGCCATGTGAGTAGCCATTTTGGAGGGACAAATCAATCCCAGACCACCTTCAGACTTCCTCATGCAACAGGTATTCCAGGCCACCTTGGGGATCTTATTTTCACCCCATAAAAATCTTCGAGCAAGAGCAATAGCATGAGCCAGCTGCTTCTTATTAGGATGCCAACAAGACAAGAAGTAGGTTAGACAAGGAAGAATATAATGTTTGAGAACAAAGGATCTTTGAGCAATATTATTCTGAAAATCAATCCACTTAAAAATTTTTTTTCTAAATTTGTCCAGGACCCAGTTCCATCTTTGTTCTTGAGTGCACCCTCATAATCTTCAACAAAAGAAGGAGATAAAACATAAATGAATAGAAATAGACAAGAGCATACCTGGACGTGAGATCCACAAAGAAGTTCAACGGGAGAATGTCTGGACATCTATTTATAGGTTTTCCTCTCTCTAGGACTCTCTAGAATCTTCTAACCTCCTTATCTAAATTTCTATTTTTAGACCACGTTGCATGTTCTTTTACTATTTTGGGAAAATTCCAACTCTTATTTCTATTTTTGGTTTTTCTCTTTTTATTTTTCCAATTTTTTTCTTTTTATTTTTGGGTCTTTTTCTTTTTCTCTTTTTATTTTTCTTAAACTAAGGTTCGCTTTCACACTTTATACACAAATTAAATAAATTCCAAGGGCTAAACTTATGGTAAATGACAAAATTAAGGTTCCAATCTAGGGTTTCCATGGGGCTAGACTTAGTTTCATGGATAATTACAAAATCACATGGTTTCACAACTCAGAGTCAATTAAATCAGCCAAAACATGTACATATTATACCACTTTCTCAATGAAAATATCACACAAAACTCATAAAATCAATCAACTTAAAAAAAATCATGCACACTCCCTGCGGGATTTCATCCCGACATTTGCCCCCACTAAACCTGCACATCGTCCCAATGAGCCAACCTAAAAGATCCAACAGAAGCGTATCAGGGTTCTTTTTGAAAACTTTCTTTACTTTTTATGCTTTTCTTTTCAAAAACTTGAAGCATGATCTCATGCAGTACATGCAACTTTATAAAGATTAGTACGAATTTTAGAAAATTAGGTAGATTCAAGCTTCACAAACATCATACTATGTTTCTGCGTCTGCAATCTGACAAATAATCACATGAATAAACCGTTGGCTTTCTAGATCTTTTGTTTGTCCTACTATTTATCTCCTACCGTCCAACTCTCCATTAGATCTCTTTCTTCTCCTTTTTCTTTTTCATTTTTCTTTTTCTTTTTCTTTATTTTTCACTTGATCTCAACTCAGTATTTATTTTTTTTATTTTTTATTTCAAAAACAGCCTATGTCAAAATCGGGTGCGACTCATGGACTTGTCCGCCCAGCCAAGTTTATCCCACCTGTCTGCCAACCCGACATAGGGCACGACATACACAATGTCAGCCCTACATGAAATCGACGTCAGCTCGTGGCTCTGACCACCCTGCCAGAGTGACTCCACCCACCTATCGACCCATGCAGGCGCATGACAACAAATAGATCAGGCCTACGACGAAACTAGCTACGGCTCGTGGCCTTGATCACCTGACAAAGGTGTTTCAACCCGGCTACTAGCCCATCATAGCGCGCTAACAACATGCACACACATATAAGCTCGCTTGAGTATGAATAAATTTCATAAATCATGATACATATGGAGGTAAGATCTCACAAGAAATAAGTACTAGGATCCAAAGTTTCGCACTCACTAAGCGTTCAAATCAATCAACATATACATGCACTCCGTCTAAGCATACCAACTCATTCCCAAGCTCTCACTCCCAAAAGTCTCTAGTCCACTAACTAATTCCATTCATGTAATTCCTAGTCGCTCATGCTTCATGCAAACCCATAATAAATATTTTCTATCATCACTCTACATGATTTTCATAAATTCATACATATCTTTATCATACACACAAATGCAAAGCATATGCTCTATCAAAAAGAAAACCAAACTCAAATTGGAAACATTTCACTTGATCATTTTATCCATCTTTATCATTGATTGATCCAGCATTTCTTTATCTTCATGATCCATCATTCTTCATCAGCATGAGCCTGAGTGTCATCAGCATCCTCCAGTGTCATCAGTATCCTCCAGTATCATCAGTATCCTCCAGTGTCACTAGTATCCTCTAGCATCATCAGTATCCTCCAATGTCATCAATATCCTCCAGTGTCATCAATATCCTCCAGTGCCATCACTATTCTCTAGCATCATCAGTATCCTCTAGTGTCATCAGTATCCTCCAATGTCATCAATATCCTCTAGTGTCATCAGTATCCTCCAGTGTGATCAGTATCCTCCAGTGTCATCAGTATCCTCCAGCATCATCAGTATCCTCCAGTGTCATCAGTATCCTCCAATGTCATCAGTATCCTCGAGTGTCATCACTATCCTCCAGCATCATCAGTATCCTCCAGCATCATCAGTATCCTCCAGCATCATCAGTATCATCTAGTTTCATCAGTATCCTCCAGTGTCATCAGTATCCTCTAGCATCATCATCATCACAATCATCATCAATCATCGTCATCATCATAAGTCATCATCATCAGTCATCATTAATTCATCAATAATCAATCATAAGTCATCTTCATCATCAATCATTAATCATTTTCATCATCAATTATTAATCTTTCAAACGTCATAAACCATCAATCAATAATCTTTCATCAATCATCATTATCAATCGTCAATCATCAAACATTCATCAGTCATCATCATCCATCATAATCATCATTCATCAATCATTATCAATCAATTCTCAATCATTAATCATCATCATTCATTAATCATGAATCATCATCTTTCATAAATAATCATCAATCACTATCGGTGTCGATCAAGAAGGAGGTCGAGCAAGAAGCGGGCGCTCGGGTTGGATGAGGCCCCTCTCTGGTGTGCGCCCGTTCCTACTGTCCTGCGAGCGGCCTCCTTCTTTCTCGACAGCGTGCATACAGAATATGATGCCAGATTGGACGAGGATTGGAGTGAAGTAGAGGAGGACAGGAGTGAGAAGCAGGAGAGTGATAACAATACCAATAAGGGCGAGGCCCTCGAGCACAAAGCCAACAATCGGGTTGGAGGCACGGCTGCGCTTCCTCATTTGCTCGAATATTTCCTCCGTGTGATCTCTGGTCTTACGAACTTGCTCATTAAGGCACAGATATGCATCTTTGAATGGCTCTTTTGCACTGTCACCTCTCTCTGTGTTGGCTGAGAGGAACAGTAGTTCATAACAGGTGTTCTATTACATCAATTACAGGAGAACCAATAATTTGTAGAATCGGATGTCACAAGGCTATAAAAGTTCCATTGCATATGTGTAGCAAGATTGTGTAGCAACACATCGTGAACGTTCAAGCCTGGAGAAAGCCATCACTTCAGCTTGTCAGTCTTAGCAGAGTCGAACACACACAAAGTGTATACAAATACTTCTCATATCTATAGACACTTCATAGATATGGGATGCACCAACACATTTAGGAATAGTGCTATGAATATGAATGCTAAAGAGTGTTTAAAAACACTAAAACTATTGTAATGCACCACCGTAAAGGAATAACTACAATGTTTTGTCAAATGGCACTATGAAGAGGATGAGAGGATGGGAGGGAGGGGTAAAATGGGGTGAAGGTGAACAAATCGATGAAGAAAATGTGTGGGAGGGTGGGAAAATGGGCGAAATGAAGCTAGAAAGAGTAAAGTGATGGCAGAATGCTTGTCCAAAGTGAGTGGAGATCCACGCCACCAAACTCAAGCACCATCACCACCAAAATCACCGCCAAACGCACCACCCAGACCTCCACCTAGAGCTCTGATACCATCTAGAGAGTACGCATGCGGAAGCAAAATGAAAAGTAAAGTACTCTCACACAACAAAGAATGTGTGAGACACAAAATGAGTAGACCATGAAATGGGTAAACTCATGTGGATTAGAAATAAGCTTGCCAAGAGCATGGAGTAGGCTCCTTAAGCTTCTAACCAAGTACAAATGAGAGGACACGCGCTCCCTATATAGATGTGGGAGGAGCTCTCAAAAGTACATCATATGTGGGATAGGTCTCCTGAAAGGAGAATGAATACAACTGGTAGAAGCACATGGCAAGGTACCCAAATACAAAGGAAATACAATATAAAATGGACATAGACTACAAATGGAGTGCCTCCTAGATACAAAATGGAGATGCACTCGTGCGGATACAAATATAGATGAAGTAGGAGCAATCATGTCGTCAATAATTTTCTGGTCTACTCTCTGCACTTTGTTGCTACAAGCACACCCTAGGAGGTCAATTTGTGGTGAGTATACATAGCATGGGCTTCCCAATGGATTTGGTGATTAGCATCACCGGGTGATTGCGTGGCTTGGATCTAGTCATTTGGCGTGCATCAGTGAACTTCTTGTGGACCAAGTCATCATCTTTGTTGTATTTACTGTGTCGATTAGCACTCTTGTACCGCTTCAGGCTAGTTTTTGGAATGGCATGCTAGCCCTTTGTTTCATCCATTTGTAGCATTGTGGCCTTCTGTGATCTTTTTTGAGCTAAGAAGTTGTGTTTCCTCTCTTATGAGCACTTTTCTCCATGATTGTACATTTTCTCGTCTATTGGTATCTCTGATGTCAATGAATGTACCTGCACTTTTCTGACTTTCATCGATCCTTTCTCCATGAGTGTACATTTTCTCTTCTATCCGTGTCTCTGTTGATAGTGAATGTACCTATTGTTGAGATATCAAGCTCAACATGTGATGACACAAGATGACATGTACCAGTTTTTCGTTTGTCTCACATGTATAGTGGTCATGCTAGTATATGTCAGGGATACTTCATTGAGCTTTATTAGATTTATCTACCGAGAGTGATTGCACATTTGTTCCTTGCCAGCTCACTCATTTGTGGACGTTAGGTTTTTCCTTATGTAATGATCTTTATATATTGAACTTGTTGTATCTTTGTCTTTTAGGTCATTCTTGTGCATTCCTTTTATGTAATAGAAGAAGAAGAAGAAGATTATTCTTCCTTGCCTCAATCTCAGTGTGCGCTTCTCCTTGATTGTAAGAGTATGTGTGTATAAGCTCTCTTCCTTATCTCCTTCCTTGTGACATGGTATCAGAGCCAGCATGGCTGTAGAGAGCTCGTGGAGAAGGCGACGGTGAAGAGTACGTAGCAAGGCGTGGAAAACACAGGATTCACAAACGACCTCCTTTTGCTACAAAAATTGACGTGAAGGCAGAAGACCTCAAAATATTTTCGTGAGTTATCCCTTTACGGTCACTCGTTTTTTTTAGATCGAAGTTTCGAAGCCATCTCGACCTTCGTTTCGAGCCCCAAGGTAGGGCCCATAGAAAAACGAGGTCAATTTCAGAACTTGTAACTTGCATTGGTCAATTTCAAGCGATTCTGTGTACTATTGATACAGGAAAAATATGTTTTTCTGAGATCGAACTGTCACGTCATAGTGCAACAATCTTCAAGCAGAAGTGCTTCTTGTAGTGTTTTGCAGTGTTGTGAATTGCTGCAGAAATGGCAAATGCATATGCTAGGAACAGTTTGGTCACATTGTAGGACACCAATAAAAAGGCACAGAAACTAAAACTCAAGAATGAGCTACATACATTGGAGAAAAAGAGCAAGTTGGTAAGTTTCTACACTTTGAAAATCAAAAGCATAGGTGAGTCACTTGCATCTATTTGCCTGAATGTAGATGATGATGATAAGGTGGAAGTGTGCCTTCATGGTTTAGGAGCTACATATAAGTAGTTCAAAACTTCTATACAGACCAGGGCAAATATTCCGAATTTTGCTGATTTGGTATCCACGCTGATTATTGAAGAAAAGAATCTAGGTGAGGATTTAAACTCCCAAGGAAAGATGAGTTCTCAGGAAGTTTAATACTCTAGCAGAGGAAGAGGCAGAGGTAGAGGTTTTGGAAGTGGAAGAGGAAATAGTAACCAAGACCAAGCTCAACAACAGAATCATGCAGGAGGAAGAGGAGAGTTTAGAGGTAGGGGGAGCCAAAGAGGTCGCAGAAATTTCCAAAGAAATGATTCAAGTAATGATGGTAAAGGATGTTGGAATTGTGGTAAACCTGGACACTTTGAACGTGATTGTAGGTTGAAGAATCAAAATAATAGAAGGCAGCAAAACAACTATGCATCCACAAGTACAGATGATTCTGAGAAGTTGTTGATGGTTCAACATCACATGATGAATAGGATGTTTGTTGGTGTTTCAAAATCGAATAATAATGTTTGGTATGTTGATTCAGGTGGTTCAAATCACGTGACTAGTCATGCGGAATGGATTAGTACTTTGTAAAAATTGTCGGTTCCTGGATATGTTGGAACAGATGATGACACATCACATCCTAATGAGCGTACAGGAAAAATAACACTATCTATGGAGGATGGAAAGGTAAAACATCTTGCTGATGTTTTGCATGTTCCAAATATAACAAAGAATCTGGTTTCTGTTGGACAAATGGTTGACTAGGGATTACAAGTTAGGTTCAATGTTGATGGATTATATATAGAAGAGTACAAGTAGGATGGATGATTGGTTGCCAAAGGAAACAAAGTGGGTAGGATGTTCACATTAAATGTGAAGATTCCTAAAATGAATGCAGCCATGTTTGCAAAACGTGCAAGAGTTATTGCAGATATAGAGATGTGGTACAAACCGATTGGACATGCAAACTTGCAAAGGTTGAAATTGATGCAGTCAAAGGAGATTGTCCATGGACTACCAAATTTCAAAGTTGCAGAAATGCAAAAGGTATGTGCAGCATGTCAATTTGGTAAACAGTCAAGAGCATCATTTCCACATGACAAGCATGTTAGTGAGAATGTACTAGAAATAGTACATACAGATGTTAGGGGTCCAGCAAAGACCACATGTATGGGTGGTTGCAGGTTTTATGTTACTTTCATTGATGACCATGCATGCTAAAATGGGTATTTTTCATGAAAGAGAAGAGTGAGGTATTCACTCACTTTCAGAATTTTAAAGCTATGGTGGAAAAATAGACAGGGAACTATATTCATACATTAAGATCTGATGCAGGAGGTGAGTACATGTCAAATGAGTTCAGCAATTTTCTAAAAATTCATGGAATTCGACGTCAGTTTTCATGCAAGTACACACCACAACAGAATGGCGTTGCTGAACGCAAAAATAGACATATTGCAAAAATAGCAAGAGCTTTGATGGCTGACAAGAATATGCCTCATTATTGGGCAGAAGTTGTGCAGACTGCTGTATACATCATGAGTAGAACTTCGACTCCTACTATACATCAAGTTACACCTGAAGAGAAGTTTATAGGTAAAAAGCCAAATTTATCACATCTGAAATTTTTTGGTTGTATCACATATGTACATGTTCTAGATGAGTTGAGGACAAAGCTTGATCCTAAAGCAGAAAAAGGTGTCTTCATTGGATACTCCCTTGAGCAAAAAGGGTACAAATGTTATAATCCACTCACACGATAGGTGAAGGTGAGCAGAGATGTGGTATTTGATGAAATGTCAAGTTTCTATGCAGATGCCAAAGAAGGACTGAATCTTGAACCAAATGACAAAGAAAATGTTGAAAAAGCAAGTGCAAAATCTCAAGTTTTGAGTGGACCAGATTCATCACCAGGCAATAGTTCCAACTCAAATCCGTGGAGTGGAAGATTGCATGGAAATTTCAGTCCAGCAAATTCATCAAATACATCCAAGAAAGGTAAAGAAAAGCTTTCTGCTGGTAGTAAAACATGTGCAGGTTTTGAAGATGTTGATGGAGATTCAAGTAGTTCAGAAAAGAGTTCTGATGACGACCTTGGATTGCCCGCTGTGATCACTCAAGGAGTAACAAGGGCACATGCAGATGATACAAGGAGAAGTGACCCAGGACCAAGAAGATATGGGAGGATGTGGAATTCAGTGCAACGATGATGTATGACATTTACATGACCAAGGTAATACAAGATATTGAAAAAGCTATGGATGAGGAGATGGTTGCACTTTATGGAAATGATACATGGAAGCTGGTTCCACTGCCACAAGGAAAGAAATCCATAGGATGCAAATGGGTTGGTAAAGCACAATGTTGATGGTAGCATAAGAAGGTACAAAGCATGATTGGTAGCAAAAGGATATGCACAGACATATGGTATTGATTATGAGGAAACATTCAGCCATGTAGCTAAAATGTCTACTATCAGACCACTTGTTTCATTAGCTATAGCAAAAGGATGGACTTTGCATTAGATGGATGTGAAGAATGGTTTCTTAAATGGTGAGTTACAGGAAGAAGTATATATGGACCAGCCACAAGGATATGAAGACTCAAAGCATCCATAATATGTTTGCAGGTTGCAAAAGGCTTTGTATGGGCTGAAGCAAGCACCTCGTGCATTGCATGCAAGAACTGATGATTACTTAACCATCATTGGGTTTTCTATGTGTGTTGTAGATTATTCACTATATGCAAGGAAGGCTGAGATGGCATCACGATTGTGGTTATTTATGTTGATGAACTGATTGTAGGTGGTGATAATGAAGAAAGCATCAAAGAGATAAAGCAACTTCTTATGCAGGAATTCGACATAAAAGATCTTGGTGTGTTGTGCTATTTCTTGGGCATTAAGTTTATACATACAGAAATACATATATGGATGTTGCAAAGGCAATATGCCTTGAATATGCTGCAAAGGTATGGTATGGCTGATTGTAAGCCATTTCTATGCCATTACATCAGAATTTGAAGTTGGATACTACATCAAGTGAAGCATTGGAAAATGCTACTATGTACAGCAAAATTCTGGGAAGTCTTTTATATCTCACAATTACAAGGCCTGATCTAAGTTATACTGTTGGACTTGAAAGTCAGTTTATGTAGGTTCCAAGGAAGCCACATTTGGATGCTGTGAGGTGCACTCTACGTTATTATGCATTGTTTTATGAGGCTGATGTAGATTTGCAGGTTTATGGATACAGCGATGCAGATTGGGTTGGTAGCACTCCAGATAGAGGATCTACTAGTGGCTTTCTATTCTTACTTGGGAGTGCAGCTATGACATGCAAGAGCGAGAAGCAACCCACTATTGCTTTATCAAGTACAGGGGCTGAGTATAGAGGTGCTACAATGGCAGCATGTGAGGCATCATGGCTGGAGATGCTACTTGAAGATTTAGGTGTGGAAGTGTAAAAGCCTATCACTATTGATTCTGATAATCTTAACATCATATAGTTAGCACGAAATCTTATTTTCCAGGCTAGAACAAAGCATATCGAGGTGCATTATCACCTCATCAGAGAGAAGGTATTAGCAAGTGATATTGATCTTGTTTATGTGAGAACAAATGAGCAGGTTGCTAATATTTTCACTAGAGAACTTGGAGCAGAGAAGCTGAAGAAGTTTCGGAAGATGCCTGGATTGGAGGATATGGCATTGAGCTTGAGGGGGAGTGTCGAGATATCAAGCTCAACATGTGATGATCCAAGATGACACATACCAGTTTTTCCTTTCTCTGACATGTTTAATGGTCACTCGGATATAGCTTTGTTAGATTTATCTATCGAGATTGATGGCACATTCGTTCCTTGTCAGCTCACTCATTCGCATTTAGGTTTTTCCTTATGTACTAATCTTTATATATTGCACTTGTTGTATCCTTGTTTTTTAGGTCATTCTTGTACATTCCTTTTTATGGAATAGAAGAAGAAAAAGAAAAATATTATTCTTCCTTGCCTCAATCTGAGTTTGTGCTTCTATTTGATTGTTAGAGTGTGTGTGTGAGCTCTCTTCCTTATCTCCTTCCTTGTGACATGTGCACACAAGAATGTTACAGGGTATACTTCCCTAACGAGAATGCCCCCTTGAGTAGATGAAGTAGTGGAAGTGTATATAGTCTGATATGGCTGGGAATGGGTAACCCAGTACGTCCTCTACTTTTGTTCTAGTGGTTGAGTCTTTAGTCTCTTGAGACGGAGGTCTAGAGTTCAATCGCCAGAGTGGATATGTTATGGCTTTTGCCATTGTAAATAAGTTGAAACCAGTTGTAAACTTGTCGAACCCATGCTTTGTTGGATACAGGGGGTCCCATGGGAACTATGCCCATTCACTTGTACAATTGTTCTTTCAGAGTTAAAGCTCAAGGGAAAATGCACTTAACAAACCTCCATTTAAAAGAAAAAACTTTCTGTGAATTCTTAATCTATTTTTGTTGAGGTTCGAGGCCCCCACAAAACCTATATTTCCTATCTTCATTTGTAATGTCTTCTGTATATTGCACAAGATTGGCCTTCAAACCGCAAGGTATGATTAGCTTCTTACAACAATTATGGACCCGAGTCTATTTTATAAATATTTTCTTTCTCCTACAACGGCTCTAACCTTGTTACATACTTCAAGAATATCAAGAATTTGCTGAAGAATTTTGTCGGTCCCATTATGATCAGAGCTCCTTCATATCAGAAGGCTTGTAAAGTTAACGTAGATCATAGCATATTGATCCACTCTACCATATTGGAAATTACTTAGACTACTAAGCCCCTTAAAAGCATCGACTTGTTTTGGGAAGTAAAATGGAGTTATTCATTATGAGTGTACCCAATCAAATAATGTGACCAAGCCCGTGCATGCTGGGGGGCGAGAGTTCAGCCTCCCTAGCAGCCGCTGATGTCCCTTTGTTCTATATCGACAAAGAAGACTTCTCATTCAGCATTCGAACACTTTAATGTTGCTCTGGCCTTTTGGCTCAACATTGCTTCCCTAGATCTACCTTGGTGGGCCTTCGAGCTATGTAACCTAACATTTCCAAGTGTTTAACTCCTACTTTTTGGTATATGGTGGATCCCATGATCTTGTTTGGGCTTAGGGACATCACTTCCCTAACTCTACCTAATGGGCTCAAACGAGGTTTTTGCACATTGCTTCCCTGGATCTACCTTGGTGGACCATCGATCTCTCTAACCGGACAATGCTAAGTGTTTAATTCCTTCTTTTTGGGATATGGTGGGTCCCATGATCTTATTTGGGCTTAGAGAGATCGTTTCCCTAACTCTACCTTGATGGGCCTTAAAGCTGTGTAACCACACAAGCCAAATGTTTAACTACTACTTTGTGGGATATGGTGGGTCTCATGGGTGCTCTGCATGCCTTAATTTATACCTTTCAATTAATTCAAGCTTAATCTAGAAAAGTAGGTCTCAATTACCGAACTTCCTTACTAACAATAATAGTAATAATCTGACCAACATGTATAGCAAACTAGTCGAGCACTTTGCTCCTAGGGTGGGGGTCATGGGTTCATCCCCCATTGTGGATATTTCCTTTGCATTGATGGGCGGTTCTCATTAGCCTTCTAGTTGAATCAAATGTTGGCCTTTGGGCACCCTCATAATGATTCGAACTTTGAACACTTTTGTATTAGGCCTTTGAAATAGTTCAAACGAATTTCCTCATTCGGCCTTAGGGTTGTCCCTTTCAAAGATTTACCTTAGTGGGCTTTCAAGCTTTGTAATCTCTACCGTGCCAAGCATATAACCCTTGCTTTAAGGACGCAAGGGCTCTCATGGTACTATGCCTACCTTCATCTGTACTTCCAATTAATTCAAGGATCTCTCGGCAGACTAAGCCATAGGCCGAGCTTCCTTTAAAAAAAATGAAAACTAATAATGATCTAAACATGCAGGTTAATGAGTTCTCGATAATTAGTTTCATAATGACGCAAGTACAGTGGTATACATATTAGACTTATTCTAGATTTCCTCACGAATTACAAATTCCTTCCCTTGATAGTGGTGGTATTACGAGTTAAACTTGAATTAAAGGTTTTTTGAAAATATACGGTTTGAAAGCATAACTTTTTGAGAGCGCTACGCAATTCTGTTACATGTTTTGACATCGGTTTTCATGATTGTACTTATGGAATTCTTCCGTGGCAGAGATGGGATTACTTTGGTTATCTCTCATAGCAGCAATGCTTTATTATGGTAAAATTTCGCTTCCGAAAGGATTTCTAGTTTTTGACGGAACCATGTTGTTGGATCTATTGCTAAGACTATGGACATGGTTTGATATGTTATTTTAGTGTTTATTTTCATCTTGAGTATTAAAAGTGGCCATGATACCTATACATTTTCTATCTTGTATTGTGATTAATAAAAAAGCAAGTTCCTCTTGAGGCCTACTCTCTTAGATATGCTTGAATTAATTAAAGTACAATTCAAGGCAGGTTTAGTATCCTACATGGACCTTCCTACCACTGGAATCCTTGATAGCAATGTGAGTTTTAATGTCCTTAGATACATTCACTTCAATTAAGATCTGAGGATCCGACTTGGGATTACTAATGTTGTTCCTACTCCTTTGTCCTAAGACTCTACCCAATCTTTTACCCAGATTTTCAACCCATGGGTAAAAGTCGATGGGGAGGTTCGGGAACTCAACTCAAATTGGGATTTTAGTAGGTTTAGGGTGTCTATTTGGTATCTTCACTGAGTTTCCTACAATCGCGATACTCAGTGACATGTTTGCACATTCTCAACAACATGTTTGTTTTCTGGGATCTTCCATCGCCGTCCTGTCTCTCTATCTCCTTTCTTGCATACTTAGGTGTATACATTATTATTTCTGCTAGAGTGCTAACGAGATGATTCATTTGGTAGAAACCACCCTAAGGCTTTTAAAGAATCTCTTTATTGCTTAAGTCTAATCATCTACTTAACGCTTTTTGGATGTCATCTCCAGAAATTCAATGTAAGGTTAGGAAAATCGTTGGAGACTAAAATATACTTGAAACCTATATCTCAGTCAATTCTCTTGGAATTCTTTATCTAGATTTTTTATTACAATTATCTTTCAGGATCCTTTCTAATCCTAAGGGGATCGTAATTTAACTTATGCATGCCATGAAGTTTCTTACTAACCAACATCTTGTTGCTTTCTTTTTCTTAACATGTACTATCTAGAATATGTTTTTGTTACACTCTCTAGCCCATCATGTTTATCCATGATTTCATGTTCATGGACATAATTGCACCAATTTTCTGCAAATGATGCTTACTTCACCATTTCCTTTCCCCTTTGAAAGATTTTTCATCCTCATAATTAAGAAAAAGCTCAAACTTATCTAAAATGAAGACATATGACTGAATTCAAAATCAATGATCAAAGTATAAGTATTCAAAGTTGTGGGGGAAAAGTCGAGTGTTATGGCTCATGTTATCTATCACAAAACTCAAGAACTCTTTTGCTTGTTCGACCCTGAATTTATAATATTCTTGTTGATGTTCTAGAAAAGATTTTTGAGATTTTTTTTACATTGAAGAATGATAGGCAATAGATGGTGCAATGACATGCAATAGATGGTTGAACCACGATTAGGAAGTAATCCTCAACCATGGCTTTTGGTGCAAGTGGTTAGCCCATCATACTCCTAGTTGGTAGGTCATGATTTCAATTTCCGCAATCGGTATCAGAGCCTAGGAAGTAGGCTTGGGCAAGGTGGATGGAAGGCATGCATGTCACTCTTAAAGATGGTCCCATCAAAGATTAGAGTGTATCTCCCAATCCATACGTCACATTTAGATGTGTAAGATATCATTGGAAAGCTCTCAAAACGAATGTTGCAATGCAAGCATTAGATTCGAGGATCCAAGATACCTTGCATGGGTGAGAACCAGGTTCAAGAGACCAAGGTGGAGAGCAAGGTAGGTCCATAGGTTAGTGGCCAAGAAGCCAACAATAGATCCTTGTAAAGAATGGCACAACTAAACAAGAAAATAAATTTAGTGTGTGAAAAATTGTTATTTAAACGAACAAGTATTCCTAGAGGGTTGTATTTCACTAGTCCTACATTTTACGAGTTCTTCATATAACAGTGTAGTCTAAATGCCTCCAAACCATCTTTATACAACTTTTTACGAATTGTCCACATCTCGTTGTCGTAGAGCAGGTGGAAGATGCTTTGTTCCTTTTCTACGGACCAATCCCTCTACACATCTCTTGGGTTCTAGACATTTTCATAGAGAATCTTGGGACCTTGGGGAGGGTCTTAGGCCATCCCGAGAAATCCTCACCCTTGTGGCTTGGAGGCACTCCCTAGGCCACACCGTTGGGTTGGAGAACTCAACATGAAGAAGAGGTAAGCTCAACATCAAGAAGAGGTAAACAGGTAACGAGTCACGATATTGGCATGAGCAATTGAAATAAAAAATCTAGGCATGACCAACACTTTTGAAGCAAAGGCGTTGGGAAACCATGGATTCAAGACAACCAACTAAGGTAATCCTTAACCCTACAAGTATGTGGAAGAAAATGTACTCATAGGTGGGCTCTAGCCATTTGCTCACCCTTGCGCCCATCTGAACCTCTTTGAAAAAACTTCAATCTTTATTCAATAAGATACCACTTTGTTTTCTATTTTAGCGAAAAGTATGGAAGTTGAACGCTCCATCTATACACTTGCAAAGTGGCATGGGGGACGCCATAATTTTACGAAGATCCAACTACATGTATGCAAAAAGGGCGACGCCCTTTTTTTAGGAAGTCAATAAGTTAATTTAGTGTAAAGCAAAGAATGGGCGACGCATTGTTTTGACAATAGCACAACAAGGGCGACGCCAAGTTTTATGGGCAAGCAATATCACATAAAACTTCCATTGTCGGCGACACTAATTTGTTGCGCTTGTTGCAAGATTGGGCGACCACCAACCATGAAGACCACCCACCATGAGGACCTCACTTACTAAGCTTGACCACCACGTCGGTTTGTGCAAACTTGGACGAACTTCTCATCATCTTCAAGTCAAATTAGGGCGACCACTCATGTGCGTTTGTGCAAACTTGGGCGACCTCCTCATCATCTTCAAGCCAAATTAGGGCGACCACCTACATGGATTTGTGCAAATTGGGTGACCACCCAATTCTTGTGCTACACCTTACTAACTAAGGCGACCACCCATGTGGGATTTGTGCAAATCTACGCGACCACCCATTTTTGGGCTTCTTGCAAAAGAGTTCGACCACCCATATATGGGTATAATCCATGTTGGGTGACCACCAAGAAGATGTGGGGCGACCACTTGTTGCATCATTTGGCATCTCCTCTTCACTCTCCTCTCTTCCCAAGGCAACCACCTCCAACCTTTCCCCTCCACCTCCAACTCTCATTGGGCTACCTCCAACAAGGCATCTTCAAGCACGATGACCATCATTTGCTATATGAAAATATTGAGCATAATTTCAGGTGTCTACCTATTTCCTCTCTCATTGTCATGGCAATAATTAATGCAAATCAGGCATCTCTCTTTAAACATGGAACACATGGGTGACTTACTTTTGCAAGGTAATTCGGTGACTACCACCTATTTAGTAGGGTGTCCACCATGAGCGAGCTTGGGTGGAAAATGATGGGCAAAGTATATTTTGTTATTAAAGTGTTAAAGTGAAAATCAATGCAGGGAATACCGCCACCAAGCTTTGCTGGTGTCAGAATGTCAATTTGGGGGCCTAATTGAAGTTGGCTACCAAATCCATAATTAGCCCACTCCTGAACCTCTTCTGCCACCACTTTGGTGCATGCGGTAGTTAAGGTTGGGATTTGGCATTGTTACCCCTAGCCTCTCTGGATAGTAGTGCCAAAGGTCTCAATGTGGCACAAGAGTTATGGATAGGGAAGCCACCATATTATGATCATCTTCGAGTTTTTGGGTGTGAAGCATATGTTCATATACTCAAGAAGCTTAGACAAAAGTTGGACCATAAGTCAAAGAAATGCATTTTTCTTTGATAGGTCGAGAAGGATAATTTGGATATTGCTTATGGGATCCTGAAACAGGTCAGTGATCAAAAGTAGTGATGCCATTTTCAATGAATCTAAGATTCATAGACAGCCCATTAAGGAGGTTGAAGTTAGAAAAGTGGTGTTTGAGGATACTAGTCCTCTAGTTAGCATGCATAAAAATGTTGCACATAGGGACGTTCAAGAGAATGTCCACTCAGATCAGTCTGCACATGTTAATGTTCAGCAACCATTGGGATGCTCTAAACATGTCTCACATCCACTTGATAGATATGTTGTAGGTTTAGATTTTGTTATGCCAATAGATATTGGCGAGCCTTTTTTCTACAAAGAGGCTATGTAGACAGAGGATCATGTCAAGTGGGAGCGTGCCATGAAGATTAAGTTGGATTTTGATCACAAGAATGGTAGTTGGGATTTAGTACCTTTGCCAAAGGGTAGGAACGCTTTACCATGTAAATGGGTATATAAGCTAAAATACACATGAGATAGTGCTTCTCCAAAGTACAAAGCACGACTTGTTGCAAAGGGTTTTAAGCAACAACATGGTGTTGATTTTTAGGAAATCTTCTTTCCAGTTTTGAAGATGACTACCCTATGCATCTTGCTTGGTATCATTGCAATGGATCACTTAGAGCTAGTCCAAATGGATGTGAAAACTGCTTTTTTGCATGGAGATCTTACAAATGAGATCTATATGGAACAACCAAAGGGTTATGTAGTTCCTCATTCCTTGCAAGGAAAGTCTAGTTTGTAAGCTCAAGAAGAGCTAGTATGGACTTTAACAGTCCCCTAGACAATGGTACCAAAAGTTTGATGCTTTTATGAAGTCTCCAGGCTATTCTCAAAGTAATGATGATCATTAACTCTACACAAAGAGATGCTCATACTGTTGCTTGATACTTTATGTCCACTATATGTTTATTTTTGGGAAGTCCTCTTATGACTTGTCGATTCTAAAAAAAAGAAGTTGAGTTAGACATTTGATATGAAGGATTTGGGGTATGCCAAACATATTCTTAGCATTCACATTACTCGTGATAGGAGTAAAAGATGCATATACTTGTCTCAAAGTGAGTACATATCCAAAGTACTTCATAGGTCCAATATGGAGGATGGAAAGGAATTGAGTACACCTTTACCCACATATGTGAAATTGAGCAAGGATGATTGCCCCAAATCAGATGTAAAAACAAATTCATGACCAAAATTCCCTATCAGTCTACTGTTGGTTGTCTCATGTAAGCTATGGTAGCTACGAGACCAGACATTGCATTTGCACTTGGAGTTGTGAGTAGATATATAATTAATCCTGGCAAGAAAGATTGGGTAGTGGTCAAGATGATTTTGAGATATCTAAGTGGCACTAAGGACAAGTGTCTATGCTTAGGTAGAGGAAAAGCATCCATTATTGCTTACACAGATTCTGACTATGCTGGTTGTCTAGACCATCATAAGTCTACATCAAGGTATATCTTTCATTTTTGGTCGAGGTGCTATCTCTTGGAGATCTCGTCTTCAAGAATGTACAACTGTTTCCACCACAAAAGCAAAGTATGTCACAGCAAGTGAGGCATGTAAGGAAGAATTGTGGCTTAGTCGTCTTGCTTGTGATATGGGTGTACCTTAGCATGTACCTTATTTGCTTAGTGATAGTTAGAGTGCCATTGCTCTGGCTAAAATCAGGTCTATCATGCAAAGACCGAGCACATTAAGGTCAGATATCACTTCATTAGAGATTTCTTAGCCATTAAGCGCATTATTCTTGAGAAGGTTCATACTCGAGATAATGTTATAGATGCTTTGACTAAAGCTCTACCACAAGATAACTTTCAACACTATTGTCACTTGATGGGGGTTACTTGATTCATGATCTTACACAATCAATTGTATATTGTGTAACATGCCATCAGGTGGGAAGTATAGTTTGTATACTTACACTCAAGTACTCTTTATCATTCTTTATCTTTCTCCCATAGTTACTTTCGCCATATTGGCCATTAGTGGGAGACTATTACCATAAGTGTCCATGTGAAAGACCAAATGGCCATCAGACACTTCTTTGTATATCTTCTTTAATAAAACATATAGTGGCATGGTCTATCACAGGATATAAGTTCGACCTCATTTGTAATTACACATAAGAAGTCTGTGTTCGTGCTCCCTGTGTATTGTGTTGTTCTGTGTATTCTGCAGCCTCTATGTGGAGTACCGTGTGCAGCCCAAGGAGCTCAGTTTTCTACTCTGAGGATATTATCCTGGAGCTCTCGAGAACGAAAGTGCACTGTGGGCATCGCCATCGAAATACTTCAGTAATTGGTTCCTTGAGTAATGGCAAGAATCCGATGTTGGATGGCCTTACTAATGAGTTCTTTAACAACTTCAAGCATGTAGCGGACACTCCATTATGTTTCGTGTGGCAAGAGGCTATTTCTTTTGGCATGCTTCCCAACTGTCTCAATGAGGATGTCATCAAGTTCATTCATAAAAAAGGAAGAAAAAATAGAAGTAAAAATTGGCGGCCAATTACGATGCTACAAACTGGTTACAAGATCTTGGCAAAGGTCTTTGCGAACCATATTACGTGTCACCTTCGACACTGGATCAGTGAGGATAAAAAAAACATCATTAAGAAGAGGTCCATCCTTGGGACTATCATTGGTGCCTGGAAAGGTTTGGTTTTTGTTGAGGAATCAATGCAAGATATCCTCTTCCCTAAGAAAGAGAGAGAGCCATATAAAACAGCCATGATGAAGTACTTATACTTAGAGTTATATATATATATATATATATATATATATATATATATATATATATATATATATATATATATATATAGAGAGAGAGAGAGAGAGAGAGAGAGAGAGAGAGAGAGAAAGAGAGAGAGATTCGAAACTTGATTCGAAACTTGTAATGGATTTTCCAGATGGACCTGTTCAGCCCCATATGATAAAGCCATGCTAGCTTTCATGTCATATGAAGAAACAACGACAAGAGATAACTATTCACGTGGCAACCAGCTCGAAGCTTCAAGCCTGTGTTCGTGGTTTCTACCAAATGTAAAGAGGTTTAAGAGGCCCTGATGACTCCTATCGTTAGCACTCCAGCAGAGATAATAATGTATACAGCTAAGTACGCAAAGAACGAGATAGACACAGAGGACGAAGATCCCAGAAAACAAACATATCACTGAGTAGGTGCAATTATCGAAATCCAAAGAACTTAGTATCGCTGAAATGCGGCGCTTTGTAGGAAATTAGTACGTAGTAAATCACGAATTAAATACAAAGAAACATCAAAACAGCGAAAGAGAAGAGGAGGAGCCGGGGCTTGAAGTCTGCACAATGCAAAGCGATTCAATGCTTAATAAGCTGTCTATCTAGAATGTACAATTCATGCATATAGCAGCAAAACGATATAGTGTGTATATCTGTCGGACATCGTCAAGCGATTGGCAGTTTACGATTAGTATCTGCCGTTGTCTTTTCAGCATCATTGTCGAAAGCTGTCAGCTGACTACCATAAGTCCTCTTCGTTGCATCAACAGGGTACTTCGAAGCGTTCTTCCTCAGTTTTTCCAGCGCCGCTTCACCAAGATTTACATTGCACACGTCCGCCAGACGGACCAAATACAGGAGAACGTCCGACAACTCCTCCTCTAAATGTTCTTTCTCGTCCGCACTCCAATCAGGCAATCCTGGCGGTACCTCGCCTCTCCACTAAAATATTTCTGAGAGTTCCCGCACCTCACCTGCTGAAACTTAGGATCTGTAGACAGCTTGCCGAGAACAGCAGAGCGGGAAGAAGACGACACGAACGAAGAGACAAAAGTTCATTGTATATTTGATTGATAAATGATTATATTTATACAATTTTAAGCAACGGTTCATACGTCGCTTTCATGTTCAGATAATGTGGACATTAAGCATTGAATCCCACACTCCCCCTTAATACGAATGTCCGCATAGGGGAGGTATGGTAGATAATGGAATATACAGAAGTTATCACAAGTAAAGGTAAACCATCTTGTGATGGCAAAAAACTTGGACATTGAGCTTTGAAAAGTCGAGCTTGAACTTGAATCCTGTTTCCTCCCCCTCAAGTACAAGGTTGTACTTTGCTGCAAAGAGAAGTCACAGTAAAAAGAATGATGTTAGTTTCAAAAACATAAGTATAGGAGAGCGTGAATTAGAGTGATGCAATGTCTCAGTAATTGGATAAATCCTAGCATCGGATGTGTGTGAATAGGTGCTCATAAGGAGGGAGTTTTTTCATCCTCTACTAAGAAGCGAGGCATATGTGTCATGGTGATCAGGCATGAACAGATGCAATTGCAAGCTCGCCAAATGAACTTTGGCCTGGCCATCGTCCTAAGGCTCAGGGAACATTTTTCATGCGAGGCAAAACATTCAGAGCTACCATTAAGAACCACTGAGATGCAAGGAAAACTATGCCAAAGTCTGTGACTTATGATTATACACAGTGATGGGAATCCTTAGTCACGAATAGCCCTCACAGGAGTAGCATGTCCTTGACCTTGAGATAGCCTGAGATGTAATGGCAGTTCTCAATAAGGATGACTCTCTATTATAGTGAAAGGCATACGCAATACGAATTATGTGCAGAGAAAGAAAAGGAAAGATATTTATGAATCTTGAATAGATTAAGAAAGAGATACTTCCCTGTGATAAGGTCTCCGCAAATGCTGCGCAGGTCAAATATAATTGTTGCAGCAAGTACACGAACACGGCCAACAATCTCGTAGTAAAGTTCTTTGCCGGTGTGCAGAGGGCATTCTTCCATGATGGCAAATTCTGGAGAGTGTTGCCATGATTTTTTCAGACTTAGCGTTTCGTGTGCGAAGCACAGGCATGATGTAACATCCCAAGCGTCTAGTAATCGGAACCATATTGCAGAGCGTCGCCATTCGTTGTGGTGCTTGCTTACAATAGCACCAGAGGAAGTGAGGTAGGAGGTCTGCACAAGCCTCTACAAGTGTAGAAGGTGGGTTCAAACGAGGGGAAAAGTGGACTCCATAGGCGGGAGCGCAAAATCTTGTGTGCGCTCGAGAATCCAGAATTACATAACAGCCCAAGATTAAAGCGCAGTGATGGCGGCAAGAAGCGAGCATTCGTTGACAGCCTTTGCTGCGCAAGACAGTTCCTAGAATAAAGGCAGAGGGTGTGGGCCTCAGAGGCTCGCCAGGGCCGAAGGTTGCGATGATACCATGCTGAAACTTAAGATCCTGCAGACAACACGCCGAGAACAGCAGAGCGGGAAGAAGAGGACACGAACGAAGAGACAAAGTCCATTGTATATTTGATTGATAAATGATTATATTTATACAATTTTAAGCAACGGTTCATACGTCGCTTTCATGTTCCGATAATGTGGACATTAAGCGTTAACTCCAACATCACCAACCTGCAGCATCCAGAACCCAAGTTTTACAATGAGCAGAATGTTTACACTTGCCTTTCAATCTACTCTTTATGGGAGATCATGCTCCAGACTCACACAGCAATGACGCAGAAAATAGAGGAAGCGAACAGTTATACAGGAGAAGAACTGGTTTTCTTTCAGTCTCTATATATTTCTTTACATTCTCTGTATAGTATGCTTCCCTCACTTCCTCCAGAAACATATAGATATACACAATGTTCTAGAGATAAGAATGTAATACAAGAGCTAATAGAAGGTTTCTGGGGCTGTGGAAGCTCTCCCAATTGCGCTCTCTGGCGAAGTCTGCCAGCATTCTTGTCAGTTCTGTAAGCGCCATATCAGAACGAAGAATTTTCTGTGTCTGGGTCTGTGTAGTTAAGTTGTCCATGCTCTCTCTCTCTCTCTCTCTCCCTCCCTCTCTCTCTCTCTCAGAGTAAGTTCACCTGTACAGCCGAGGGCTGCGTACCTAGAATTTTGCCATAAGCATTCTGTTACACAAACAGAGTGTCTAGATACAGTTTGTCGTAGCTGAATGGAGAAGGGCATATGTCAATCTGTGCACAGAGAGAGAGAGAGAGATCATGTCCTTACTCAAACTAGAATGGTATCCACACATAATGACAAAACAAACAACCGGTCGAAATGAGTCTGTTTTGGGCAGATTGAAAAGCGACATCATATTATGCTTCTCAATTGTTATTAAGACAAAAGTGAACCAGCATTGCGTTACGTGTAGATCTTTTGTTCTTTTTTACTGTTTACGACGCATACATCAGCACACTGAAGGACTATCATGCAGAAACATGAGCTTCTCCAACAAATCCAAGAACGCATTAAGTAGTTAAGGCTCAGTGATGATTCGACTTTAAAACCGTAAAGGCAAGGAGAAGTGCATGGTCGCACAACCAGCTTTTTTGAATGATGATGAAGGCAGCGATGGAGCTTGCGTTTGAGGGATGATGGCTTTCTCATGCCAGTCATGATGCTATGGCGGCCGTCTTGAGAATTACCCGTGCCATTACTATGCGCGGGATGTACCCGGGAATTACCTAATAGCTTTATAATCTATATTCCAACAAAACTTTTAGCGCAAGCTATTCAAGTTTTGAGTAGTTGTTTTCGCGTTGAATTGACAGAGGACTCTCTTGTGAAAAATCTTTAAAACCCTTGACCTGTACTTTATCCGATTTAATATATATATATATATATATATATATATATATATGGGGATTTATTTAGCATCAACACAGATTCTTCATTTGCATTAGTAATTGAAATGTTATATTTTACCTCATCTGATACGTATGACGAAGCTCTTTTATGCAATTGGTGGTACCTGTTTTTAATGCAGAAAAGATGTGCATATTTCTCAAGAAACATCAATCCTATTAGCATAGTGAAAGCATACCAAGATTGAAAATCTTTATGTTGTATTTATCAATATGAAGGCATCGATGATGATCTAAGAGTTCAGGTTTTGTTTATTGAATAAGTATAGATTGCATGTACATTCATAAATCAAGGATTATCTACACCACTTTCATGTCGAAGACATTCTGAATCTTACACTATTAACATATGAGGGGCATACCGACGCTGCATATATATCGACGGCCATAGTCAGCGTCGGCATAAACCTCGGAAAATCTCACTAAAAGATACTGACGGTCAAGTGACCGTCGGTATGACCGTTTTAAACGGATCGTCGGTGTGGCCCGTAGCCGCCGGTATGGGCGTCGGTATAGGTGTCCGTATATGCGTCGGTATGAGCGTCGGTAAATTACTGGCAACTACCGACGCGTATACCAGCGTCGATACCGGCGCCTATACTGACGGCGAATTTTTAAACATATCGCGAACCTGAGAGCAAAACTTCATATTTCTGCGCGTGTTTGAGTACTGTCTGTCTACTGTCGAACTTGCGCGCATGAACCTGCATTGTCTTGTGCACACACACACACACGGATCTCTCTCTCTACACACACACTCTCTCTCGGTTTAGCTCTCACATATTGGTAAGTGCTTCACGTACTGTTAGCATTTGTGTTTCTCTATGCTTTAGGGTTTCTAATTTCTCTTTTCGTTGATTTTGCAGAAGTTCGTTGGCGTCGATTGTTTGGAATTGGACGAGAGACGAGCTACATTACTGTTTGACGACAATGATTCAAAAAGAGATATACTTGTAAGTGATTCTTTTATTCGCTATTGATAGAGAAGGAAGGGGAGAGAGAGAGAGAGAGAGAGAGAGAGAGAAAAAGAAAGAGAGAGAGAGACAGAGAGAGAGACAGAGAGAGAAAGAGAGAGAGAGAGAGAGAGAGAGAGAGAGAGAGAGAGAGAGAAAGAAAGAGAGAGAGAAGAGAAAGGAAGATACACATTAATTTACACATGCATACATACACACATACATGTACACACATGCATGCTTACATACACACACCTATACACACATGCATGCTTACATACACACACCTATACACACATGCATGCTTACATACACACACACATATACACATATGCATGCATACACACACACATAAATTACACACATGCATACATACACACACATGCATACACACATACATACACACAGATATATACACATATGCATACATACACATACACACACACATATACACACATACATACACACACGCATATATACACACATATACACACATGCATGCATACATACACACACATATACCGGCATGCATGCATACACACATATATACACACATGCATACATACACACATATACACACATGCATGTATACATACACACACATGTATATGCATGCATACACATACACACACATACACATACATGCATGCATACATACACACACGTACACACACATGCACACACATGCATGCCTACATACACACACATACACATACACACACATGTATACACATGTATACATACACACACACATGTACACATGCATACATACACACACATATATACACACATGCATACATATACACATATAATCCTATTTTTATTTTGAAGTTTTTGTTTTACATCAAATATACAAAAATAGGATTAGGGTTTTAGGGTTAAATATTTAAGATTAGAGTTTTAGGGTTTTAAATAGGATTAGGGTTTTAGGGTTAAATATTTAAGATTAGGGTTTTAGGGTTTTAGGTCTAGATATTTAAGATGAAGGTTTTAGGGTTTAGTATTTCAGATTTAAGTCTAAGTCTTTCTGATTAGGGTTTTAGGATTTTAATACGTAGATTACATATATACACAAACAGACATATACATATAATACATACATACATGTAGATACACATGCATAAAAAAATATACATAAAAATTTAAGATTAGGGTTTTAATTAAATATATATAATTAAATATATAAAATTAAATATATAAAAATAGGATTACGTAAGTAAAAAAATCTGAATATATAAACAAATATATATATAAATTAAGACAATTATATACATAAATAAATATAAAAAAAGGTAGTGTTTTAAATAATTTAATTAAATATTTATAATTAAATATATAAAATTAAATATATAAAAATAGGAAAAAAATCTGAATATATAAATAAATATATATATAAAATAAGATAATTATATACATAAATAAATATAAAAAGAACTAGTGTTTTAAACAATTTAATTAAATATATATAATTAAATATATAAAATCAAATATATAAAATTAAATATATAAAAATAGGATTACGTAAGGAAAAAAAATCTGAATATATAAATAAATACGTAGATAGCATATATACACAAGCACACATATATATATAATACATACATACATGTAGATACACATGCATACAAAAATATACATATTTTAGATTTAAATCTTTAAGGTTAGGGTTTTAGGGTTATAACACCTACATAAGATATATGCACACATACACATGCACATGTAATACATATATACATGTATATACACATGTATACAGAAATATACATATTTTAGGTCTACATGTTTAAGATTACGGTTTTAGGGTTTAGTATTTCAGATTTAAGTCTAAGTCTTTCTGATTAGGGTTTTAGGATTTTAATACGTAGATTACATATATACACAAACACACATATACATATAATACATACATACATGTAGATACACATCATACAAAAATATACATAGAACTTTAAGATTAGGGTATTAATTAAATATATAAAATTAAATATATAAAAATAGGACTACGTAAGGAAAAAAAATCTGAATATATAAATAAATATATATATAAAATAAGATAATTATATACATAAATAAATATAAAAAGAACTAGTGTATTAAATTATTTAATTAAATATATATAATTAAATATAATTAAGTAAAGAAAAAATCTGAATATATAAATCAATATATAAATACACAAACACACATACTTATATACCTATCTATATTCACATATATATACATATACACATATATATACACATGCATACATATATATACATGTTTTAGTTCTAGGTCATTTGGATTAGGGTTTTAGGGTTTTAACACGTACATAACATATATACATACATACACATACACATATAATACATATATACATGTATATACACATGTGTATAGAAATATACATAATTTAGGTCCAGATCTTTAAAATTAGGGTTTTAGGGTTTAGGCATACAAATAACTTAATTAAGAGAAAAAAATCTGAATAAATAAATAAATATATATATATATATATAAAATAGGATCAATCAAGAAAAAATCTGAATATATAGATAAAATAGGATAGCTATATAGATTAGGATTTTAAAACTAGGATTTTAAGTTTTTTTAGGTATTTAAGTGTTTAGGTCTTTAACAGTTAGATTTTTAGGTTTAATAAAAAAAGAAATGTTCTAAAATGTCCATATTGTAGCAGATGGCTTCTTTGGATCCTGAAGAGAGAATGGCATGTCCTTGCACAGAGTGCAAGTATCAAATTTATCGGAAACGACGGATTTGTATTGCACATGTTAGAGAGTATGGATCCTTTGATAGGAGTTGACTGGAAAACCTACGCTATCATTCGCATGGTCCCCTAGGTGAGCCGATGGATCCAAACGACATTGCACTATAACATCTCGTGGACAAAAGAGAGTAAAAAAGCACTTAGAGGTAGAAGCAAGCACTAATAATATTACACAGAATGAACATATGGAAGAGATGCTTGAAGCTTTTTATGAGATAGACGAAGACCATGATGGTGAAGAAGGTGTCGACGAGAGATTATTGTGGTGTGATTCAAGACATCTTGAAACTATCTTTCAGAAAGTTTGATTACTTTGTTTTTGACGTGAAATGGTTCAAAGTAGTCACCTCTAGAAGAAACGCAACAGTGAGATGAGATAAGAGCGGTTTGCTTCAAGTCGACTCCACAAGATTATGGACAGATGAAAGGGATACATTTGTACTTCCCGAACGCTGTGAGCAAATTGTTTTTATACCAGATTCAAAAGATCCAGAGTGGCTATTTGTTTTACAAGTCGCTCCACGTAGTAGAAAAATTTTTGAAAATGCAGATGTAGAAGAAAGTCCATCTCTAGTGGACTTAGAGATTCATTCGCTAGTTGAGGAGGAAGAGATCATTGTTTTAGAAGAAGAGGTCATTGAAGAAGAGGTCATTGTTCGAGAAGATGAAGCAATAGACGATGATCAGGAGGAAACCAGCATAGCAAGCGATTTAGAAGCCATCAATTTAGAGATAGATATTCTCGGTGCATCGGATCTTCAAGAGGATGCTAGAATAGAGGACTTTTGAATAAAACACTTGTATGTACTATAACAGAGGAGCAGGTTTTGGAGTTCATCTCTTAGGTTCCTCCTGCGTATATGGCCGCTGCATCATAGTATTGGATCGCTCGTGGTAGCACTCCTCCCGGCCTCACTCCTGGCCGCCTTACTCCTGCCGGCCTCACTCCCGCTGGCCTCACTCCCGCCGGTGTAACTCCCACCGGTGTCACTCCTGCCGGTGTCACTCCTCAGAATGGTGCTACTCCCGTAGGAGGTATGTCTCCTAGCTTTGTGACTCCATCACGACCATCCTTGCAGCCATCTCCTACTGGATCTACTAGTAGACATGTGCGTTCGACACATCAGCACGATACAGGGTCTGGCCCGTCCTGTAGATCGAGGTCACGCTCTAGAGTAGGAGGTTCTAGGAGTGGATCTACAGGTAGGTCTGGAGCCGGAGGCGGCGGTTGTTATGGAGGCAGTACGAGGGACGTTGTTTCGCCCGCTTCTACTCCTAAGACGAGTACCTCAGATGTAGGTACGCCACACAATACACCACGCAGTACACCACGCAGTATACCACGTAGTACACCACGTAGTACACCACGTACACCTTGGGGTGCTCATGACCATGATGACTCCAAGGTGTATAGTATCTGAGATGCAGCTCCGGTGATGGATGCGGCCGGCAAAGCAATATGTGCATGCATACGACAACTTTGCTCCATCCAGTTTGGACACTCCATCATGCGGAAATGGAGTGAACAGGATAAAGATCGGAAGAATTATATCACACAGACGATTTACCAGGAGTTTCGGCCAGCCGATGAACAGTCGATTATCAGTTCAGAGTGGATTCTGCATACCGCACGTGAGGTCATGTCGCATCGACGATCCGAGGTCGTGATGCATTCAGAGAAGGCTTACCAAAGCCTGTGTGGTTAGATGCTGAGGAGTGGGATATGATTCGTGATGAGCAGCAGCAGACTCCTGAACGATATCACCAGCAGCGAAATGCCGCAGCCACACGTCTAGACACGATTGGACCGTCATATTTGGGCAGCGGCGGATATGACACGATGCGTCATGAGTTTGTAAGTACCATTTCATTTATAGAATTTATTTGTGTTTAATTTCTCATATATATTTCTCTAATTTTTTTATATTTGTTTTAGGAGCTGGCAATGGGTCGTCCTCCAACACGATCGGAGGAGTCTTATGGATATAGTCATGGGTTGACTACACTATTGCAAGACTTGGAGGGACGCGGTGCGATAGTTTCATGGGAGCGTTTGCGATGAGGTAATCAATTTATAAACTTGGTTTTTACTTGTTTGTAATTTTCATGTGAATTTATCTCATTCCATTATTGTTCTTTGTTGCAGGACTGTTGATATGGAATGTTCTTTGCATGTGTATGGCAGTGGAAGACCAATATTTTGTATTTGATTTCCATATGGCAATACATTGTTTTGCCACATTTTGTAAAAGCGTCATATATGATAGTCGTTTCCCACACTCTTGTACTTGCTTCATTATTGAAATATATAACTTCTTTTGTACATGGTTCATTGTTCATTCTGATTATCGATCTCTTTTGTGTACAATAATACTGTGTTTCATGAAATCATATTTCTGTTGTCATTAGAGTACATATCACATGTACTCGGTTTTTTGGGCAGAGTGTATTGTCTTTTGTTCAGCAACATCATGATAATGTTGCTGTAGCAAAAGACAAAACATTTTGCCCAAAAAAAATTTTGCAGGTCTGGTCGTCGGTATAAGCGACGGTACTCCCAGTAGTGTCATCGGAATAACCGTCGGTACACACCAATTTCAGACGCTTATACCGATGCTTATACCGACGCATATACGGACGCATACACCGATGCTTTTACCGACATCTAGACCGGTGCCTATATTGACTCTTTGGTACCGACGCGGAGACCGACCTCTACACCGGCGTCTCGGTAAATAAAGCCGCGTTCATTTTCCTCGGTAGAAACCTCGGTATACCATCGATCTGTTGTAGTGTTAATGCGACTTTGGATTCATATTTGATACTGACCACTCTGATATTGAAGATGTTCTGAATCTTAATGCAACTTCGAATTCATATATACAGGTCGAATTTAATAATAATTTTTTAACATAAAATTAAGTGATCAATCACAAAGCTTCCTTTGAAATCCCTTGAAAATATATTCGACTTACTTCAATTCAAAACTTGATTAAAGAAATATGTAAGAAAACATTGCAATTAGATTGGTAATACAATAATGAATCATAAATAAATGCCTTCTTCTTCATGAATGTATCTTAATATATTAGACTAAATCACATGGGTATTTGCACCTTGTGTACGGGCATACTTATTTTCAACAAGCTTGAAGCCAACATGAAAGGGGTTCAATTTGTGTGTGTCATTTAATATTTGTGTTGTTGATATATTTCAGTAATGTTGTGTATGAACACATTTATTAACACCGGGGCACTTTTTCCTTCTTTACGAGGTATTTTCCACCGGCTTGTATATAAATCTATAAGCCTAATGCATCTCTTAACTTTTTACATTCACTTGGTAATACATACAGTATTGTGTTGTGCTCGAAGCTTCTTCTTCTTCCTTGGTTTGTTCGTGTGCTTCCTTAGACCTCGAACTCCAACAATTCCTATGAGAATAGGTCTCCGCTTCATCCAGGGCATCATCGACATCCCTTCAATCACAGTTTCAAAATCACACAAAAATTGGTGAGCATACTCAAGGCCATTTAGAGTTCAAAACCACTTCTATCATGTCAAAATTTTATTCTAAGCTCATTTCAGCTTCCGAATGCAATACTAAAACAAATGTGTAGGAGATTTTTTTTCTTTGTGCCAAACATATATATAGCTTTTAGCTTTCTAGTACAAGCATCTCAAAGTCTACTACAGGATTAGCAAATCTCGACAGGGTGTTTTTATCAATTTATTGAGATACAATCATTTTTCTACATTAGGGTATTTAGTCACTAGCCATGGAGAAAAAGAGCAAGTCGGTAAGTGACTATACTCTGAAAATCAAAAGCATAGGTGAGTCACTTGCATCTATTTGTGTGAATGTAGATGATGATGATAAGGTGGAAGTGTGCCTCATGGTTTAGGAGCTACATATAAGCAGTTCAAAACTTCTATACAGACCAAGGCAAATATTCCGAATTTTACTGATTTGGTATCCATGTTGATTATTGAAGAAAAGAATCTAGGTGAGGATTCAAACTCCCATGGAAAGCCCAGTTCTCATCAGGTTTTATACTGTGGCAGAGAAAGAGGCAGAGGTAGAGGTTTTGGAAGTGGAAGAGGAAACAGTAACCAAAACCAAGGTCAACAACAGAATCATGTAGGAGAAAGAGGAGAGTTTTGAGGCAGGGGGAGCCAAAGAGGTCGCAGAAATTTCCAAAGAAATGATTCAATTAATGATGGTAAAGGATGCTGGAATTGTGGTAAACTTGGACACTTTGAACGTGATTGCAGGTTGAAGAATCAAAATAATAGAAGGTAGCAAAACAACTATGCATCCACAAGTACAGATGATTCTAAGAAGTTGTTCATGGTTCAACATCACATGATGAATAGGATGTTTGTTGGTGTTTCAAAATCAAATAATAATGTTTGATATGTTGATTCGGAATGGATTAGTACTTTGCAAAAACTGTTAGTTCCTGGATATGTTGAAACAGATGATGACACATCACATCCTATTGAGCATACAGGCAATATAGCACTATCTATGGAGGATGGAAAGGTAAAACATCTTGCTGATGTGTTGCATGTTCCAAATATAAAAAGAATCTAGTTTCCGTGGACAAAAGGGTTGACCAGGGATTACAAGTTAGGTTCAATGTTGATGGATTATATGTACAAGAGTACAAGCAAGATGGATGAATTGTTGCCAAAGGAAACAAAGTGGGTAGGATGTTCACATTAAATGTGAAGATTCCTAAAATGAATGCAACCATGTTTGCAAAACATGCAAGAGTTATTGCAGATATAGAGATGTGGCACAAACGGATTGGACATGCAAACTTGCAAAGGTTGAAATTGATGCAGTCAAAGGAGATTGTCCATGGACTACCAAATTTCAAAGTTGCAGAAACGCAAAAGGTATGTGCAGCATGTCAATTTGGTAATCAGTCAAGAGCATCATTTCCATATGACAAGCATGTTAGTGAGAATGTACTAGAAATAGTACATACAGATGTTAGGGGTCCAGAAAAGACCACATCTACGGGTGGTTGCAAGTTTTATGTTACTTTCATTGATGACGATACATGCTAAAATGGGTATATTTCATGAAAGAGAAGAGTGAGGTATTATCTCACTTTCAGAATTTTAAAGCTATGGTGGAAAAGTAGACAGGGCAGTATATTCTGACATTAAGATCTGATGGAGGAGGTGCATACATGTCAAATGAGTTCAGCAATTTTCTAAAAAGTCATGGAAATTCGACAGTCAGTTTTTCATGCAGGTACACACCACAATAGAATGGCATTGCTGAATGCAAAAATAGACATATTGCAGAAATAGCAAGAGCCTGATGGCTGAAAAGAATATGCCTCATTCTATTGGGCAGAAGTTGTGCATACTGCTGTAACATCATGAATAGAACTTTCGACTGCTACTATACATTAAGTTACACTTGAAGAGAAGTTTATAGCTAAAAAGCCAAATTTATCACATCTGAAGTTTTTTGCTGTATTGCATATGTACATGTTCCAGATTAGTTGAGGACAAAGCTTGATCCGAAAGCAGAAACATGTGTCTTCATTGGATACTCCCTTGAGCAAAAAGGTTACAAATGTTATAACCCACTCATACGATAGGTGAAGGTGAGAAAAGATGTGATATTTGCTGAAATGTCAAGCTTCTATGCAGATGCCAAAGAAGGACTGAATCTTGAACCGAATGACAAAGAAAATGTTGAAAAAGCAAGTGCAAAATCTCAAGTTTTGCGTGGACCAAATGCATCACCAAGCAATAGTTCCAACTCAAATCCATGGAGTTGAAGATTGCATGGAAATTTCAATCCAGCAAATTCATCAAATACATCAAGAAAGGTAAAGAAAGCTTTCTGCTGGTAGTAAAACATGTGCAGGTTTTGAAGATGTTGATGGAGATTCAAGCAATTCAGAAAAGAGTCTTGATGAGGAACTTGGATTGCCCTCTCTGATCACTCTAGGAGTAAGAAGGGCACATGCAAATGATACAAGGAGAAGTGACCCAAGACCAAGAAGATCTCGGAGGATGCGGAATTCAGTGCAATGATGATGTATGACATTTACATGACCAAGGTAATACAAGATGTTGAACCTTCTTGTTTTGATGATGCAATTGGAAGTGCAAATTGGGAAAAAGCTATGGATGAGGAGATGGTTGCACTTTAATCGAAATGATACATAAAAGCTAGTTCCACTGCCACAAGGAAAGAAATCCATAGGCTGCAAGTGGGTTAACAAGGTAAAGAACCATGTTGATGGTAGCATAAGTAGGTACAAAGCATGATTGGTAGCAAAAGGATATGCACAAACATATGGTATTGATTAAGAGGAAACATTCAGCCATGTAGCTAAAATGTCTACTATGAGAACACTTGTTGCATTAGCTATAGCAAAAGGATGGACTTTGCATCAGATGGTTGTGAAGAATGCTTTCTTACAGGGTGAGTTACAGGAAGAAGTATATATGGACCAGCCACAAGGATATGAAGACTCAAAGCATCCATAATATGTTTGCAGGTTGCAAAAGGCTTTGTATGAGCTGAAGTAAGCTCCTCATGGATTGCATGCCAGAATTGATGATTACTTAACCAACATCGGGTTTTCTATGTGTGATGTAGATCATTCACTATATGCAAGGAAGGCTGATGATGGCATCACGATTGTGGTTAATTATATTGATGAACTGATTGTAGGTGGTGATAATGAAGAAAGCATCAAAGAGGTTAAAGCAACTTCTTATGCAGGAATTCGACATGAAAGATCTTGGTGTGTTGCGCTATTTCTTGGGCATTAAGTTTATACATACAGAAACAGGTATATGGATGTTGCAAAGGCAATATGGCCTTGAATATGCTGCAAAAGTATGGTATGGCTCATTGTAAGCCATTTCTATGCCATTAGATCAGAATTTGAAGTGGATACTACATCAGGTGAAGCATTGGAAATGCTACTATGTACAGCAAAATTGTGGGAAGTCTTTTATATCTCACAATTACAAGGCCTGATCTAAGTTATACTATTGGACTTGAAAGTCAGTTTATGTAGATTCCAAGGAAGCCACATTTGGATGCTATGAGGTGCACTCTACGTTATGTGAGTGCTACTTTGGATTATGCATTGTTTTATGAGGCTGGTGTAGATTTGCAGTTTTATGGATACACCGATGCTGATTGGGCTGGTAGCACTCGAGATAGAAGATCTACTAGTGGCTTTCTATTCTTACTTGGTAGTGTAGCTATTACATGCTGCAACGAGAAGCAACCCACTGTTGCTTTATCAAGTACAGAGGCTGAGTATAGAGGTGCTACAATGCTAACATGTGAGGCATTCATGGCTGGAGATGCTACTTGCAGATTTAGGTGTGGAAGTGCAAAAGCCTATCACTATTCATTGTGATAATCTTAGCAGCATCTAGTTAGCACGAAATCTTGTTTTTGAGGCTAGAACAAAGCATATCGAGGTACATTATCACCTCATCAGAGAGAAGGTATTAGCAGGTGATATTGATCTTGTTTATGTGAGAACAAATGAGCAGGTTGTTGATATTTTCACCAAAGCACTTCGAGCTGAGAAGCTGAAGAGGTTTTGGAAGATGCTTGGATTGGAGGATATGGCATTGAGCTTGAGGGGGAGTGTTGAGATATCAAGCTAAACATGTGATGATCCAGGATGACACGTACCAGTTTTTCATTTCTCTGACATGTATAGTGGCCACGCCGATATATGCGAGGGATACTTCATTGAGCTTTAATAGATTTATCTATCGAGATTGATGGCACATTTGTTCCTTGCCAGCTCACTCATTGGCGGATATTAGGTTTTTCCTTATGTAGTGATCTTTATATATTGCACTTGTTGTATCCTTGTTCTTTAGGTCATTCTTGTACTTGTAATAGAAGAAGAAGAAGAAAAAGATTATTCTTTCTTGCCTCAATCTGAGTTTGTGCTTCTGTTTGATTGTTAGAGTGTGTGTGTGAGCTCTCTTCCTTATCTCCTTCCTTGTGACATGTGCACACAGGAATGTTACAGGGTATACTTCCCTAAGGAGAACCCCCCCTTGAGTAGATGAAGTAGTGGAAGTGTATACAGTTTGATATTGTTGGAAATGGGTACCCCAGTACATCCTCTACTTCTAGTGGTTGAGTCTTTAGTCTCTTGAGACAGAGGTCTAGAGTTCAATCCTGAGAGTGGACATGTTATGGCTTTTGCGAGTGTAAATAAGTCAAAACAGTTGTAAACTTGTCGAACCCATGCTTTGTGGGATACAAGGGGTCCCATGGGTACTATGCCCATTCACTTGTACAAGTGTTCTTTCATAGTTAAAGCTCAAGGGAGTATGCACTTAACAAACCTCCATATTAAAGAGAAAACTTTCTACCAATTCTTAATCTATTTCAATTGAGGTTCAAGGCCCCCACAAAACCTATATTACCTATCTTCATTTGTAATGTCTTCTGTATATTGCACAAGATTGGCCTTCAACCCGCAAGGTATGATTAGCTTCTTACAACAATTATGGACCCGAGTCTATTTTATAAATATTTTCTTTCTCCTACAACGGCTCTAAACTTATTACATACTTCAAGAATATCAAGAATTTGCTGAAGAATTTGTCGGTCCCATTATGATCAGAGCTCCTTCATATCAGAAGTCTTGTAAAGTTAATGTAGATCATAGCATATTGACCCATTTTACCATATTGGAAATTACTTAGGCTACTAAGCCCCTTAAAAGCATCGACTTGTTTTGGGAAGTAAAATGGAGTTATTCATTATGAGTGTACACTATCAAATAATGTGACCAAGCCCGTGCATGCTAGGCGGCGAGAGTTTCACGCCCCCTAGCAGCCGCAGATGTCCCTTTGTTCTATATCGACAAAGAAGACTTCTCATTCAGCATTCAAACACTTAAGGTTGCTCTTGCCTTTTGGCTCAACATTGCTTCCCTAGATCTACCTTGGTGGGCCTTCGAGCTATGTAACCTAACATTGCCAAGTGCTTAACTCCTACTTTTTGGTATATGGTGGATCCCATTGATCTTGTTTGGGCTTAGGGACATCACTTCCCTAACTCTACCTAATGGGGCTCAAATGAGGTTTTTGCACATTGCTTCCCTGGATCTACTTTGGTGGACCATCGAGCTCTCTAACCTGACAATGCTAAGTGTTTAATTCCTTCTTTTTGGGATATGGTGGATCCCATGATCTCATTTGGGCTTAGGGACAGCGCTTCCCTAACTCTACCTTGATGGGCCTTAGAGCTCTGTAACCACACAAGCCAAATGTTTAACTACTACTTTGTGGGATATGGTGGGTCCCATGGGTGCTCTGCATGCCTTCATTTATACCTTTCAATTAATTCAAGCTTAATCTAGAAGAGTAGGTCTCAATACCAAACTTCCTTACTAACAATAATAGTTATAATCTGACCAACATGTATAGCAAACTAGTTGAGCAATTTGCTCCTAGGGTGGGGGTCATGGGTCATCCCCATTGTGGATATTTCCTTTGCATTGATGGGCGGTTCTCATTAGCCTTCTAGTTGAATCAAATGTTGGCCTTTGGGCACCCTCATAATGATTCGAACTTTGAACACTTTTATATTAGGCTTTTGAAATAGTTCGAATGAATTTCGTCATTGGGCCTTAGGTTGTCCCTTTCAAAGTTTTACCGTGCCAAACTGACCACCTGATGTATGCGCGCACGGATTTCAGAAAACTGCACGGTTGACACTGAATAGGAGCATGAACGGGATGCCCAGGACCCCTCTCTTTCTCACATATAGTCCACACATAGACGGCCTGATTGGACCTGCCTGAAGGGAGCATTTTCTGCCCGCATACGCCCAGGCGCTGCCCTTCCGCTCAGAAAAAGAGAGTGTTTCCATATTCACAAAAAAGAGGGTAATATCTACAGAGAAGTTGCATACGAGGCTTGTTCTCGTGACCATGTAGTATTGAGGGCTTCCTATTATCCAACATAGCAACGCACGTTCAAAAGGGGACGAGTGTGGCAAGCTAGAGGGCAATGAAGAGGAGTTATGGTAGTCCGCTGACAGCTTTCGAAAACGACGCTGCGAAGACAACTGCAGATACTAATCGTAAACTGCCAATCCCTTGACGATGTCCATGTAAGCATATGCGTCAAATATTTCAGATATGTTTTGCTGCTATATCCATGAACTGTACATTCGAGATAGACAGCTTATTAAGCGTTGAATCGCTTTGCATTCTGCAGACTTCAACCCGGCTCCTCTCTTTCTCTTTCTCTGTTTCGCTGTATTCTATTCGTGATCTACTACGTACTTCTTTGTATTCTATTCGTGATCTACTACGTACTGAGTGTTGGAGCGTTGTTTCCATAATAATCAAGAAGCCGTTTACTACGCGGACGTGTCCTGTGGTGTTAGTTATGCGTCTGTTGGTTCTTCACTGAGTTTCCTACAATGGCGATACTCAGCGACATACTCAGCGATGTTCGCACATACTCAGCGACATGTTTGTTTTCTGGGATCTTTGCGTACTTAGGTGTATACATTATTATTTCTGCTGGGGTCATTTGGTAGAAACCACGAACACAGGCTTGAATAGCTATCCCTTGTCGACGTTTCTTTATGACATAAAAACTAGCATGGCTTCATCATAATGAGGCTGAACAGGTCCATCTGGAAAAGCCATTACAAGTTTCGAATCTCTATAAATATACTTGACGATATTCTTTCTTGTTTAGGTGTTAGTTCTTGAACTGATTTCAAGTCAAAATCTTGACCATCTTACTACTTAACTTGTTTAACTTCTAGTTGTGAATTTCAATCCTTTTTTTGGATTTAATCTCTCTTCAAGGATAGTTTTAAAATCTCTTGCAATGATTCCAACATAACCATGTCAAGGCCAAATGTCCCACACCATACCACCACACTTTTGTATTTAACATAGATGTGTGAGTTATGTTTATCTTAAAGTCTAGATACATTAATCTATCTATTATAGAGATCAGATGCCTCGAAAGAATTCGATGTTAAAGGATTCTCCTTGCTAGAATTTTCATGCTTCCACCATCAATGCCTTTTCTTCAAGAAAAGACCCATGTAGTACCAAGTTCCTTGAATTCTCTTAATTCATGATCTCTTGGTTCTCACTTAACCAACTTGTAGTGAGAATAGATTATCCTTGTCGTTAAATTCCTTTTTTTTAAGGCACCCTAGGGCTTTTAAACAATCTCCCTATTGCTTAAGTCTAATCATCTGCTTAACGCTTTTTGGATCTCATCTCTAGAAATTCAACTTAAGGTTAGACGGACCGTTGGAGACTACATAGTTGAAACTTATATCTCACTCAATTCTCTTGGAATTCTTTATCTACATTTTTTATTACAATTATCTTTCGGGATCCTTTCTAATCCTAAGAGGATGGTACTTTACTTATGCATGCCATCAAGTTTCTTACTAACCAACATCTTGTTGCTTTGTTAACATGTATTATCCAGAAGATGTTTTCCTTTCACTCTCTAGCCCATCATGTTTATCCATGATTTCATGTTCATGGAAATAATTGCATCAATTTTCTCCAAATGATGAGTACTTCACCATTTCGTTTCCCCTTTGAAAGATTTTTCATCCTTAAGAATTAACAAGAAGCTCAAACTTATCTAAAATGAAGAGGTATGGCCGAATTCAAAATCAATGATCAAGCTATAAGTATTCAAAGTTTTGGGAAAAAAGTCAAGTGTTATAGGTCATGCTATCTATCACAAAACTCAAATCTCAAAGAAGTCTTTTGCTTTTTCAACCTTGAATTTGTAATTTTTTTATAGATGTAAATGAACAATTGGATACCACACTTAAAATTCTTGGGGAGGGGGGAGCGCTTAGAGTAGCCGTGCACTTGTATAACACCAACATAAGTTGACGCGAGAGGAGACGCTTAGATTAGCTTGTTTGTACACCAATGGAGCCTTAGAGAAGGCTTAGACACTCGGAGAGAGTTTGGTGGGTGGGCTTAGATTAGCATCCAACCCACACCTGCACACACAAAAGAGTCTTCTTCTTATATTCTTGATGTACACAGATGGAGGCACTAAGTGCCTTGAGTGTGCAACAATAAAGTGGTGGTATTTGTGAGAATTATATGATCCTTGATAATGTGGTTTAAAATGAGAGAAGCATTTATGCACAAACCATCCAAGTGAGCCGAATAAATTCATATTTGGAACCCACCATTTTCCATATCATTAGTCCTATTTGTACTTAAAATTTAACTCCTATTTTGATGGTGCAATCTGCCATGCCGAAGGATTAGGCAAGAAGGATTATGACGTAAGCCGATCATGTGAGAACTATGTAAAATATCTCCGATCTAATGCTATTTGGCCACTATTTCTTTACAACTATACTACCTATCAGTTTCACAGTGTTTATGAGGTTGCAAGCTTTCAGGACTCAAATATAGATCCTACTGCTTGGGAAGACAAGAAATGCAAAGGCGAATCCTGTTTTCTTGCACAGGTTCGTATTAGAGTACGAAAATTAGCCAAGCCATTGGAGGAACATTCTTTTTGACTTGTTCTTTGTCATTATGAGGGCCCAAAGTTTTGAGTTCAGCTATCAGTTCCAGAGACAATCTCACTTGTGCGTTGATTCCTCTAGTAGTTCTCTGTTTGGGTTAGAACGTTCTTTGCTAATACTGGTGCAAGTTGACATGTCGATTAAATCACTACTGATGTCAAACGACATGCGATTCTACTCCATGACAAATGTGGAGGCACCGTATGGTGCAGTTACGCCAAGTGAAGCTGCTAGAGGAGCTGTGGCTGGAATATTCTTTTGAGTGGAGGGCAGTGTGTGGTACAGATAGCCTCATTCCTCAGCCTTCTGGGATGTCAGAATTTGATGGCTGAACCATAGTAGTGATGGCCTACAGTTGGAGCAGCTCTCTAGAAAGCGTGGCATTGCGGTGGAGCGCACACGGGCATCCGGTACTCTATGGGCCTTGATGGTTGGGGTCGCTCGCCTTCCCTTTCTCCAGATTTTCATATAGTACATCCATTTCTAGGTCACTTGTCGTGATGAGAAGCTCGACGGCTAGGGTGGAGAGTCTGCCAATGCTAGTGCCAACATTATAGCTTTCTTGGCGTTGTTGGGAAGAAGGAGGTCGAGCGAACGGGGTTGGATCAGGCCCTCTGGTGTGCACCGTTCCCCGCTGTCGTACAAGCGGCGTTTGCACGTTGGGCGCCTCGCCTATACTCTATGGAGTGTGTGCGATCCTCGTAGGGTTTCGCCCCTCGGAAGTGACGAGACGTGCGTATATGTGCGCGTGAGACCGTAGGCATCGGGAAAGAGACAAATCAGATACAACGCTGAAACACGGAATCGCTATGTGTACAAATCTCAATGATACAATGGAAATGAAATTGAAGTCCTCCAATAAAATTGAATGATATAAATATGTCCGCTATAGTGCGGGTCGGCGATACAGAAATCCGCTACAGTGCGGAATACGTAAATATAAATAAATGCCGCTGCTACAGTGCGGATCGGCTGGATATGATGTACGCTCTCGCTACAGTGCAGGAAGTCGCCCTCGTGGCTCGTCGGTCTTGAGAACCTTTGCGGGTAGGTCTTCTCTTCCAATCTTCGGTCTAAGCTTTACTTCAGGTCTTCTCTTTACTTCATATATCCACAGTAGCCTCCAATCACGCAGTAACCTGGAAAAGCGTTCCACAGAAGAAACCCACGGGGTATATAGCTTTTTATCTTCGATCCTCAAAGCTTTTCGTCACTTCATTTTATCCTTCTTCAAATCATGAGAAATCGCAATAACCTATAGGAAGGTTCCACAAGAAAGACCACGGGATGGGGGACATCGTTAGTACTCTTTTCTTTTGAAAGGGAAAAAATAAAACACTCATAAAAATGACCTTTTTTGCCATGAAAATATGCTTTCCAAATAATTAATACTATTAACTCCTTTTACTTGCACAATTCTATTCTCACTGATCCATTGCAAAGTAGTATCTTCATTGACATTAGGTAACCTTGCTAAACATTGAAGATTGCTCTTTTGTTCATGGTTTCACAACAAACCTTGTACATCATCTAGGTGGCAATAACATGTTGTTACAAGGAAATCTGCCAAATCCATTCTAATGTATATATACAAAGCCATCATTGATTAGGATATTGCATCACCCTTTGCAAAAATTTGATATGTAAAACATTTAGGATATGGGCAAAAAGAGTTTGAAATAAGGTTTTGCATTGAAATTATCACATTGATTTTACCTTATAATATTACGTAAACCATTTCAAACAAAACATTCATAAAGCGTCTGCCAAATCTCTCCATCTTTCTCTCTTATTTCTCTCTCCACACCCGTCATCGCCTTTCTCTTTCTCTCTCTGTCTCTCTTTCAATATGTGAACCATATGGAACTCATTTTAGAATTTTTAAAACCGATTCGGAAGTATAAAAAGTTTCTCTCTCTACACTTTCATCAGGTTTAACGCTTCGTGACCTTAATGTTTCATAAGGCATTTTGGCCTTTAACATCCGTAAATCTCTCTCGCTCTTGTGTTCAGCATAGAAGCGCCGACTTCATCTCTCATCCCTCCGTGTTCTGCTGCGTGCATTTGTCGGTCGCTACTCTCTCTCTCTTTCTCTCAGATAACGCCGCCAAAAGTCCATCTCTTTCCGTGCGTCGTCTGCCATCACGTTCTGCAGCGAATCAGAGAACACGAGTCTCTCTCTTCACGCCCAATTTCTCTCTCTACGACCTCAATCGCATCGGGCATATAACCTTTGCTTTAAGGACACAAGGGATCTCATGTACTTACTATGCCTACCTTCATCGCTACTTTCAAATAATTCAAACATCTCTTGCGAGACTAGGCCATAGGCCGAGCTTCCTTTTTTTTTTAAATAATAATAAATATAGGGACATGCAAATCAATGAGTTCTCCCATACTAAATTTTGAGAGCGCTGTGCAATTATGTTACATGTTTTGGCATAGGTTTACATGATTGTACTATGGAATTCCTTCCATGAAAGAGATGGGATTACTTCGTTATCTCTCATAGCAGCAATGCTTTATTATGGTAAAGTTTTGCTTCTGAAATGACTTCTCGAAAAGTTTTTTTCTGAACAACTTTGTTGGATCTATTGTTAACACTAGGACATGGTTTGATATGTTATTTTAGTGTTTATTTTCATCTCGTGTACTAACCATGGCTATGATACTAACTAAATTTTCTATGTTGTATTGTGATTTTAAGAAAGGAAGTTGTGGCTGAGGCCGCCTGCTCTCCTATATATGCTTGAATTAATTAAAAGTACAATTCACGGCAGGTTTGGTGTCCGTAGGACCTTGTGTATCCTACAAATTAGGGGTTACACGTAGAGCATGGCCAGAATTATAGATCCCACATGCCCACTAGGGTAGAGCTTGGAAAGGGATGACCCTGAGGCTAAATGTGAAGATTGGTTTGACAGGCCCAAAGATCAAAGACATGGTTTCACTAGCCCCAAGTGAGCTTGCAATTAGTGCTTGAAGCATGGGGATCAGCAGGTATTGCTTGAAGGCATAGGACCTAAGGCCAATCATCTTCCAATGAAGGAGGGGAGGTATCCATGACGTGCATGTGTTGAACTCACATGTCCCCACCTATGAAGCGATTCTAGTTACTATGCCACATGTGCATATTTGTATTTGAATTCTTTTTTACTAGATGAAGTTCAGATGAGCCTATTCTCCTAGCATGAAGTAAGAAAAGAAGAATTGAACAATGAAGGGGCATAGTGCCCAAGAGACACCTCCTATCCCATAGAGTAGGGGTAGGATGCTTTCGAAGAAGAACAATGATGATGTCCAGACAATGGTGGGAATAGTAGGTTTTAGTCATTGCAAAAGATACAAGGGAGTTAGAGAAAGTTATAGAGAAGGTAATAATGTTTTTGTCCCCCTCATGGGTTGCCCACTTATTTTTATGATGTTGTTTTGAAAATGAAAATCCAATGGTCATGGGGGCCCACTTATTTTTTATGATGTTGTTTCTGAAAATGAAAATCCAATGGTCT